>JANHAO010015002.1:0-15035 GCA_026873985.1 Saraca asoca
CAAGGAAGATGTGGGTTTATCCCTTGAAGACTAAAGACCAAGTGTTACCTATGTTTAAGCAGTTTCATGCCTCTGTTGAAAGAGAAACTGGGAAGAAGCTAAAATGCATTCACACTGACAATAGAGGTGAGTATTTGGGACAATTTGATGCTTCTTGTAGAGATCATAGTATCCGACATCAGAAGACTCCTCCAAAGACTCCAAAGTTAAATGGTTTGGCTAAACGGCTGAACAGAACATTGATTGAGAGAATTAGATGTTTGCTTTCATAGGCTGGCCTACTGAAATCATTTTGGGCTGAAGCTCTGAACACAGTTGTGCATGTTTTGAATCTTTCACCAAGTGTTCCCCCTATAATTTGAAGTTCCAGAAAGAATATGGTCAGGTAAGAATGTTTTTTATGATCATTTGCAAGTATTTGGGTGCAAAGCATTTGTACATGTTCCAAAAGATGAAAGATCGAAACTTGATGCAAAACTAAGATCATGTATTTTTACTGGATATGGTCTGGATGAGTTTAGATATAGGTTTTATGATCTTGTTGCAAAAAGTTGATTAGAAGTTCAGATGCTGTGTTTGTAAAAGATCAGATGCTAAAAGACATTAGCATTAAAGATAAGCAGAAGCTGTAATGTAGTGAGAATTCAATTAACCTGGACATAATTCCTTCCACACATAAGGATGAGCAAGACGTAGTTGAAGCTCAGAATGATCAGCAGGAGGCAGTTGAGATAGATGATTGCACACAAGGTGAAACTCATGAGAATGTTTATAAAGGATAGTCAAGATTAGAGGCTCAAGCTGACCCACTTAGAAGATCTATCAGAAATAGACAACCTTCGACAAGGCACTCTGCAGGTGAGTATATTTTTCTGATTGATGGGGGAGAGCTTGAGAGTTATGAAGAAGCAGTGGAAGATGAGCACAAGGATGAGTGGCTAAAAGCCATGCAAGAAGACATAAAGTCATTGCTTGAAATCAAAACTTTTGAATTGGTGAAGTTGCCTAAGGGCAAAAGAGCACTTAAGAACAGGTAGGTATATAAGATAAAGTCATATGAGAGTACTTCACAGCCAAGGTACAAGGCAAGGTTGGTTGTAAAAGGCTTCAGTTAGAAGAAGGGGATTGATTTTGAAGAAATATTCTCACCAGTGGTTAAAATGTCCTTAATCAGAGTTGTGCTTGGACTAGTAGCCATTTTGAATCTGGAGATTGAGCAACTTAATGTGAAGACAACATTCCTCCATGGTGACTTGGAGGAGGAGATCTATATGGAACTGCCAGAGGGTTTCAAAGTCAAAGGGAAAGAACATCTTGTGTGCAAGTTGAAAAAGAGTTTATATGGACTCAAACAAGCACTAGGGCAATGGTACAGAAAATTTGATTCATTCATGGCATATCAAGGGTACAACAAGACTTCTTCAGATCACTGTGTTTTTGTTAAGAAATTCTCTAATTGTAATTTCATTATTCTCTTGTTATATGTTAATGTTATGTTGATCATTGGTCATGATAAAATGGAAATTAAGAATTTGAAAAAATAGTTAGGCAAATCCTTTACAATGAAGGATTTGGGACAAGTAAAATAGATCCTTGGTATGAGAATTTCTCGTAATAAGGAGAATTGTAAACTCTGGTTATCTTAGGGGAGATATATTAAAAAGGTATTGGAGAGGTTTAATATGAGCAAGTCCAAACCTATTAGTACTCCACTTGCAGGCCATTTTAAGCTAAGTTCTCAATAGTGTTCTTAAAGTGAAAAAGAAAGGGAAGAGATGAGTAGGGTTCCTCATGCATATGTAGTTGGTAGTCTAATATACGCCATGGTATGCATGAGGCTAGATATTGCTCATGTAGTTGGTGTTGTGAGTAGATTTCTTTCAAATCCTGGTAAAGAACACTGGCATGCAATCAAATGGATACTCCGATATCTCAGAGGTACATCTAGAGTTTGCTTATATTTTAGTGTTGATAAACCTATGTTACATGGCTATACAGATATAGATATGGCTAGTGATGTCGACTCTAGAAAGTCTACTTCTGGATACATGATGATTTTTTCAGGGGGAGCTATTTCCTGGCAGTCTAAGCTATAGAAGTGTGTTGCATTGTCTAGTACTGAGGCTGAATATATTGCCATTATAGAAGCTTCCAAAGAATTATTGTGGATGAAAAATTTCCTACAGGAGTTGGGTATTAAGCAAGACAAGTACATTCTTTATTGTGACAGCTAAAGTGCTATCCATCTTAGCTAGAACTCGACATTTCACTATAGATCAAAGCATATTGAGTTGCGTTATTATTAGATCTGAGATATGCTAGAGATGAAGCAATTAACAATTGAGAAAATCCATACTAACAAAAATGGGTCAAATATGATGACAAAGGCATTGCCTTTACAGAAGTTGGTTGCATGTAGAGAGAAAGCGGGCCTAGTTGACCCACGTGCTACTTGAGTTAGGAGGGGGAGATTTGTTAGGTGGGCTCCCTCCACCAAGTAGCAAAAGACAAAGGACAAAAGACAAAAGACCAAAAAAAAATAGAAGGGGCAGAAAACTTTTTAACTTTTGTTCCCTACTTTTAGGCTTTCCGAGAGAAAAAAAAAAGAGATCTAGAATTTTGGGAGTAACATAGTCCTTTTGGCCTTGGAAGCAGAAAGCAGGAGAAGGTGAAGACGGTGGATGCCAAATAGAGAAGAACATCCAAAAAATTCTAGTTTTCTGTGGTCTGATGGAGCTGAAATCTTAGGTGCGTGTTCAAGACTCATTGATCTTTATTTGAATGGTGGAAGTTCGGATTTGGAGTTTTGTGCAGCAAGATTTCAGCTTGTGAATAATGATTGTTTAGTAAGATCTTTCTTCTATTTCATATGTATTTGTTGTAGTTTCCAAGGATAATTGTTCTTGAAGAAATACTGATGTATTTCTCTAGTTTTAGCTAGAGAGAATGTACCTCAAAACTGATTATAGTGGAATGTTTGGTTAGACTGCAGTCCCGTAATTTTTACTCTCTCTTTGAGGGGTTTTTCCATGTTAAAATTACGGTGTCTCTCTTTCTATTACTTTCAATAATTTATTTCTGCATTTGCTATTTGATATTTGCTGCTGGTTTAATATTGGCTTCTGGTTTGATATCTACTGCTAGCTTGATGTTTGCTTCTGGTTTGAATCTCACAAAGGAAAAGAGTTAATTGGAAATTTTAGTGCTTCCGTTGTGCCTGTTCTTCCCTACACAAAAGAGATGGGTGTAATGGGTGGCTTCAATGTCAGAAATAGCAAGTCCACTATTGGAATACCAATAGCCTCCTTTCATGGTGATTTGTGCAACAGAGAGGTGCAGTTGGACGATGATTAAGAGAGTCAAGATGAGAAATGAAGGTGTTTTTGAGTGAGCCATCATAAGGATTTAGAAGAAATGGAAAATCTTTGCTTGATGGATATGATGCAAAAGGACTTTGATGAGTCCTATCTACAATCAAGAAAGTTTACTTGTTCATCCCCATAATGCTATAAATTAATGGGTTCAAAAATTTCAACATCGAAAGATGACGAAGGCTATCTGGTTAAAAAAATATGAAGGCACTTTAAAGCTTAAAGAACGGACAAAAGAATAGAGTTTTCAGGTCAGCATATATAAAATGATTAGTTTGGCTAATGGCCATATGATGCTCGAAAGTTCTTTGCACGTAAGAATATGATTGAAACTATACAATGAAATAGCCATATATTATTTTGGTTAAGGTGTTGGCTGCTCTTAATAATGATTTGCAATAGAAAATGTATAAAAGGCATATGAACACTTTGTCTTGGTCAAGCTTTGAAATTAGTCATGGTCCAAGAATGTTTATATTACTTTTGTGATTTTATTAACTTGTTCCATCATCATGTCTTTAAATGACAATCATCTAATTTGTGGGATCTTCAATGATTTATTTAATTAGTTTTGTTGATGACTAGATTATTCGGTTAAATTTGTTTATGTAAAGTTGTGATTTTTATTAGTTTCTGTCCAATTGCTATTTGATTTGTAGAATGTTTGCAAGATTGGTTTCACTTGTTTTTCACATATGCTTTTTGTCACGTCCCAACATGGAAGTGGGACTAACGTAGGAAGGTATCCCATGCATCCTTCTACAAGCTTGACACATACACTCACAATAACCTTTTTCTATACAAGCTTTAATGTGAACAATAAATGGAAATTTATCAAAAATACTTATATTTTCATTTTGTTTCAAAGAAAGATTTTTACAAAAAATTGATGGAGTTTTTTTTTTGTTTCCTTGATGTTTGTCAGGGTCACAAGCCCTCAAAATTAGCTTGCATTTACAATAGCTAATAATATGAAACAACATACAACTATTGTACACATATATATGCTGACTCAATTGTCACGTCTCGATTCACGACATGTGATCAGTGTAGAAGGTTACTGATAGTGTAACACATTAGCAAATAAATTAAGCTAATAACAAACTTGTAAAATTATAAGTTAAAGGTAAATAATGTATAGTCTAACATGTGTTTTGTTTGTTGAGAAATATTGTAAATAAGAGTATTAAAGCAAGTATTTTGATTTTGTTTTGGGTCAAAAGGGTAATTCTCCCATTTTCTTTTTTATTTCTCTATCTTTTTTTTTACTTATTTCCTCTTTTGTGCTAACTACAAGCAGACTCATTATGCTTTTTACTTCTCCTTCTTGCTTTTCTTTCCTCTTTTTCTTCTTAGTCCCTGGCCTTTTTTTTTAGGCTGAGCTCCTCTGCCCCAAACGTCCAATTTCCTACTTTGGAAAATAACCCTTCAGCACCTCCTCTACCATCCATGCCGAGCTGTCCACTAGCATCCATTTCATCTTCGTTGGTGACGACTCTATCACCAGCACTTGCTCGACTAAGTGAGTAGCAAATCGATTGTATAGTTCCCTTGTTTCCACAGTGATAAAAAAAGCTTTTTTGCAGTCACGGACCAGGGTGCTACTTCTAATTCAACCAACTGGGTGAAGCTCAGTTGAATGAAGGACCAGCACTAACAGCGTTGCCCTATTCAGGCCTCTTCCTTTCACCATCGATGGTAGTGATCCAACTCACTTTGAGCTACCCACATCTTCATTAGAGGCCAGTAAGTCTTCTTTTAGCATTAGAATCATGCTATACAAATCTTTCCTCAAGTTTTCAAGATATCTAACATAAAACCCTAACAAAAAAAATGAAATGATAATGATAAATTTTGAAATTATAGAGGTTAGATTGCTAGTATAATTTAATTTGAGAGCCCTTAATTTCTGTCATATTAAGTTAGCTAGTATGGGATTGTTGACTACGAATATAAGAGAAATTAGGAGATTGCTTTAATGTTAGTTGTGCTTGAACACTAGATTGGACTCCAATTTCCAAGTCTGGGTGGCTTAGCACTTCTTAGGACCTCATGTGGCTTTGGTAACTTAATTGGAAGAATTGGGTCTTAAAAAGAGAAGTGAACTAAGGTAAGTAGATAATATTACTTTTTTTTTTGTTGAATCCCTTATTACAAAGTAATAATTTTGTTATTTGGAATGTTGCAATTTTTTGAATACCTGAAGCATTAAAGGTAGTTTGCCTTGAAATTATAACCATTTGTTATGCATATATGAATATGAATTATTGTAGTGTATCTACTTGTTATATGCATTCTTCGGTTCTGTGAAATGGGCTAGCAAAGGCCTGGCAACAAATCAAGTCTAAATGAGAAAAGAGCCAAGCTCGCTAGACCACTGTCCACACCAACACAGAATAAGATAGAAGTCCCAGCTCACTAAGGGACAAGACTCAGCCCGTATAGCCGATAGCTCACTATATGTGAGCTCGCATTGCCAAAGGCGAGCTTGTGAAAATCACCCTCACTGACTGAAGGCTAGCAGCAATCAAGAGTCCCATCTCGTGGACACGGCACCTCGTTTATCAAAGAGCTTGTTGAGGAAAGCCCTGAAGTAGGGACCCTCTTAGACTTAGTGCATGGGACCAGCTTACAAGAAGCAACACCACAGGCCCACCCACAAAAAGCAAACTCCAGAAGTCAACCAGTAGTATGCAAAAGCCAATTTACAGGAATTGCACTTGTCATTTACATTTATTATTTGATGTAAAAGAAATACAAATTATGTAATTACACTTGTAACCTCCTTCTTTTTATAAATAAGGGGAATGAGCTCTCTGTAGGTCGAACTAAAGTTGAAATACTATACCAAAACTTTGCTAAAATTTCTCCATGAGCAATAAATGATACCATGAACGTAGGGGCTGGTATCATCTGGCTTTGGCTGAACCACGTTAAAAACCCTGCCATGCCCATCTTGTTCTTTGTTTTCTGTTGTTTGCTGCATTTCTTATCATTTGCACAATCGGATTGCAGTTTGGGTCTGTGGGAACCCCTTAGGTTGGTTGGATTTGGCAGAATCCAAATCCAAATCCACCGTCAATACTACTCTTTCTATATTGATTACTGCTTATGAAACTTGTGATTGAATTATTTTGCTATATCAGATTACATAAAATGAATGACAATGTTTTCTGATCACTGAATTCATAAACTGATTGGAACTTGCTTTTTATTTTTGGATATAGCTGGTAGTATCATATATTTTGGTTAATTAATTATTTTTGAAAAACCTAAATCCATTGGAAATTCCTTTAGAGAACTTCCAAGTTCACTTGTGATTAGAATTATATCTATTGGAGAAATAAAGGGAGTATATCTAATAGGAGCATAAGGTGTATGACAATATTTGATATCTATTAGTATGGTTATCTTTCGAAATTATCCTTTGGATTCTAATTGCATTTAGAAAATCCAGAATCTTCTTGATGCATGAATATTTGAAAATGTCAATAAATCTTAATAATTTTCTTGTGTTTATACCATAATGAATATTTCTCATAATGTTAAACTTTGCTTCATATTTTAACTTGGTGATTATTATATTTATTATCTTGATTTCTTTGATAAACTAAAGCTTTTGAACTTTAAGGCTATTTTCAAAAGTGTTGATTATATTCTCGCAAATGTATGTTTTTCTACTTAAATTTTGAATATAAATTGCAAACTACATTTTGGTTTTCCAAGGGATTATCTACTCACTGAGTTTTCATGAAACTCACCCAATTTTCTTTCCTGTTTTTCAAAGTTTGAAGCCACCCCCACCATTCATCCTCATCCATCTAGTTCATAGTCTACTCCTTGATTAAATTAATTTCTTCCTATGGAGCTTAAAGGTATATCAATGGTGTGATCTTTAGCAATTGGTATAGTTAAGATATGCATGTGTCTTGTCTGGTTGTTGCCCAGTAGGCTATCTATATTGTGTTGTTTAGGCTTCTATAATCTTGGCTTTGTTGTAGGGGTTATGTGTAGGGCATGTAGCCCTAGTCTAATGCACTGGCCTAGTGCCGTGGGGTTCAAAAAACAAAGGAAACATTATCGGATTTTCGTTAGAAATCTACTGAATTATTGGATAAATTCATCCATCTAGACTTATTTCATGTTACAGTTATGTCACATTTAGAAGGTTACTGCATTGTTAGGCTTGTAGGGGTTTCCCATTAGTAACCTTTTATGCCGATCACATGTCATGGATCAGGATATGATAGATAGTTAACTTTCTACAAGCCTAACAATATAGTAAAATCATGGATGTTACCCACTTCCTATGTGGAAAGCAACTAGACAAGTATAAAATAGGTAAGAAATGAGGATAAATCTAAACAACATAGACATTATTATCAAAACACTTCATCAAATTTTTAATAAAAATCTGGCAAAATTTTCCTTATTTTTCAGACCCTGGGCACTAGGTTAGTACAACAGCTGAGGGCTACATGCCTTACTCACAACTTCTAAAACTAAATAGAATACCATAAAAGTCCAGACATCATAGTGTACATAAATTACTAGGCAACAACTAGGCACAATCACATAAATGACTTGACTACACCAATTAACAAAATACCACCATCAATATGCATTCATGCTCTACAAAAGAAGTCTACCCAATTAAGGAACAAACTTAGGTTCAGATGGACATGGGTGAATAGTAGGAGTGGCCTCTAGCTCTAAAACTAGAAAAGAAAACATAGTGGGTTTCTTAGAAACCTAGTGAGCAGATAATCCTCTAAAAAACTAATAATTAATTTATGATTCATATTAAAAAATAAGGTAGTAAAACAAACATTTATGAAGATTTAAACATCAATTCATAAGCATGTTATCAAATCCGAAATAGTGAGAACTAGTACAATATTTTTTACAGAATACTTATCAAACAATTTCGTAAAGAAAAACCACTAATATTATTCTTACTTCACAAACCTTTCAAGTAATGGAAAAAGAATTTAAATTTTCTATATACAGTTAGAATCCAAAGGGTGATTCCTAAAGGCAACTTTACTTAACAATTATCAATTATCATCATTCACCTTATTCTTCTAACAGATATCCTTCCCTTATTCCCCCAATAGACATAGTTCTATCACAAGTGCACTTAGAGGTTTTCTAAAGGAATTTCCAATGGATTCAAATCTCAAGAAAACTTAATTAACAAAATATCTTATATAATAACACACCTTAATAAAAGAGTAAAGAACCATTTCCAACTTATTCATACATTGAATCATATAACAATGTAGTCATCCATTTCATGTAACATTTTGTTCAATAATTTCATGTCATGCCTTGATTCATGGCATGTGACTAGTATAGAAGGTCACTATTAGGAAACCCTCTATAAGTCTAACAATGCAAAAACATTTCTAATATGACATGACTTTATAAAAAAAACTACTACTAGATAGATGCATTAATTTGATACTTCAATTTTATTTCTACCAAAAATTCGGCAAAGTTTCCTCTATTTTTAAGCCTCCTGAGCACAAGGCCAATACAGCAAACAAGGGCTACATGCCCTATACACAACCTGTATAGAAAAATTAAGACTACAATAGCCCAGACAACACAAAGCCTATAACCTACTAGGCAACAATTAGACAAAATGTATATACATTTCAACTATGCCAACTGCCAAAATTTATACCATTAATATACTTTTAAGCTCCATAGGAAGTAATATACTTAATCAAGGAAGAGATTTTAAACTGGATAGGTGAGGGTGGATGGAGGGAGTGGCCTTAGGCTTTAAAAAATAGGAAGGAAAATAGGATGAGTTTCATAGAAACTCAGTGAGCAAATAATCCCTTAGAAGATAAAACCAAAACTCGGTTTACAATTTATGTTTAGAATTTAAGTAGTGAAGCATGCATTTGTGAAGATAAACTTAACAATTTAGTGGAAACAATCTAAAATAAGGTTAGATGCTTTAATTAGTCAGAAGAGTCACATTAGTAAATATAGTAATCAACAATTTAAAATTTGAAGCAGAGTATAACATAATGGAAAATATTCATCAAGATAATAACACAAGAAAAATCATTAAAATCCTCTGAAATGTACAAATATTCAAGTATCAAAAGAATTTTGGAATTTTAAAATGTAATTAGAATCCAAAGGATAATTCCTTAAGATAACCATACCTAATAGATATCGTCATAATACACCTTATTCTCCCTTCAAATATTCACCCCTATTCCTCCAACAAAAATAATTTTAATCACAAGTACACTTGGAAGTTCTCTAAAGAAATTTCCAATGGATTCAGGATTTCAAAAACAAATAATCAATCAAAAAGTATTATACTATCAGATATATTCAAAAATAAGATACAGTTCTAATCATTTCATGATATCAGTGTTGAAAAATATTGTCAATCGTTTCATGTAACATATAAGTTAGGAATATCAGAAATTCAATATCATGGCAAGATGCAATCACTGGTTCTATAAATAATGATTATTATAAAATTCAAAAATATGCTATGGTAAATCATTTTCATATCTATGTAACATATGGTAAAAATTGAGTCAAGCTAACATCAATATTCAACTTACTCAGAAAGGGTAATGTTCCAAATAACAAAATTGCTTGTTTTGCAAAAAGGGATTCACAAAAGAGTAGGATATCCACTCACCTCGAACAGCAAGATAACCTCAAACAACAAGATAATTCCAAAAATCCTCTTTCTCTCCCATATTTTTCCAACTAAATCCTAATGACCTAATCTTCATCCAATTCTCAAAAATCTGCTTCAAATTTAAATCAAATCCTATTATTTATCTAAATCTAACGTTAAATCAAGAGAAAGAAAAAGAATCAAAAGCAAAAGAAAGTGTACAAGGGTTTACCACCAGCTGACCAAATGAAGGGAAGAAGATAAACTGGTTTGTAGTAGCCTAAGAAGAATGGGTTTGATCAGAAAAGGATTAGGTTAGTGAGTCAACCTACCAGCAAGCTAGACCTTATTAGAAAAGTGGAGCTACCAAATAGAGTAGAACAGTGCAGGGCAGCCTCCAAGCTTTACTTCAGTGGCTCCAATGCCACGAAAGGAGCCAGTGCTGAGTTGTCCAGAGAGTTGCTATCGAAAAAACTGCCAGGAAATTAGCTTGTTTCCAAGCTAGAGGGCACCGAAGGAAGAAAGGATGAGCCTGTTGAGCTAGTTAGTGAAGGAAAGGAGGCAGAAAGGTGGAAGGAAAAAGAGAGGAAGCTTTAGCTTGCTAGATGGTGAAGAAGAGAAGTAGAAGAAAAAAGGTCAGTAGCAGGGGAGGGCTTCGAGGGAAACAGGGAACTTTCCGAAAAATAGAGATAGAACCGGGGGGTTAGCATAGGAAAAGAAAAAGAAGGGAAAAATATAAAGAAATATAAAAAGGGAAAAATTACACTTTGGCCCTAACAAAACTTCAGCTTACTCACTGCAGTCCACCAGAAAAAGAGAAAATCATGCTTTGGCCACAATGAAAATTTTAAACTTTCATTATGGTCCAGTAGACTTCAAATTATTTTTATTTATTATTACTTATATTTCTAAGGTGTTACATTTCAAGAATACACTATGGCAAAGTAACAAAGTTGCTAGCATTAAATGTAGTAAATAATACAAAAAGAATATGTATATATCATAACATATCGTATTATTATCAAAAGCAAGGAACTATCAACATTCAAATTACTTAATAATCATAGTAATCTATGATGTTCTAAATTATGATCTTATACAAAACTAACATTTGCAACAAGGAGGTTCACAAAAGGAGTAAAATTATTCACTCGCACCTAGAAAATAAAATGATTCCAAAATCCTCTCTTCTTCACCCTTTTTTTTTTCCTAGATCACAAAAACCCTAACATCCAACTCCTATAATCTGTTTTAAATTTAAATTAAGATCTATTAATCATTTAAACCTAGTCTTAAAACAAAAGAATATCAAATAAAGAATAATGCACAAATTGTTCACCAGATTTATATTGTGTTGGGGTTTCAACTTGACACCACCAGTTGAGTAAGGGAAAAGAAGGAGTGAGCTATCCTATAGCAACCCACAAGGATGACTAAAAACTGAGGCTGGCTAGTGAGCAAGACCAGCCAAAGGGAGCAATCATACTGACAAAGATTGGCTATTTGAGATAAAGAAGAAAAACAAAGTGAAGTAGAGTAGCAGCCACTCAGGTTAATTGATAAAACCTGGGTGGTGGTGCATGACATGGAGCTGTGAAGGTCAATGATGGTTGAAGCAGAAGTTGGACTGGAGGAGGGTAAAGGCTAGCTAGTTGAAGTTGTCTGGCACCTTAGAAGAGAGGAAAGGAAGCAAAAGGCCAACCATAATCTAGAAGAAGCCGAATAGAGGAAAAGGAAGGACAGCTAAAGTAATGATGTCCCAATCGCTGGTGGAGAGAAAAGAAAAACCAGAAATAGGGGAGGAGAGCTTTGTTTCAGGGAAGGAGAGAGCGCCAAAAGAAAAAAAGAAAAAGAAGAAAAAAGAAAAAGAAAAGGGAAAAAATTATTGTTTATCCATAGAATAAAATTAGAACACTCACTATGATACACCTATTTACAATATTTTTTCATCAAACAAAACATGTGTTAGACTATAAATTATGTACTTTTATCACATAATTTTACAAGTCTACTGCTAGCTTAATTTATTTACTAAAATGTTACATCAACCAATACAATAATTGCTAACACAATTTTCTAAGATATTACGTCTTAAACCTCCACTGAGCTAGTGGACATGGTAATAGAAATCTTGCAACCTAAAACATTATTAGAAAAAAAAATAATGAGTTTCAAAGAATTCTAGTAAGTAAACCACTCATCAAGCAACATAGTTATAGTCAAATACAAATTTTTGTTGTTGTATGCTACAAAATACAACTACCAACTTTGAAAGTTGCATTTATATATTTCTCATTACATGATCATACTATGATAGTAACATTAATTAACATTATTTGGCCATTTGTTCTTAAGATGCAAACAACTTTTCCATACATGAAGGAAAATAAATCAAGTAAAACTAGCATTCCATTCAATTATCTACAAAACACTAAGGGTTCATATTATACCAACACCCATTCAAGTTTTCCAGCTTCTTCTCAAAGAAGAAGAACCATCCATTCCATGTACAAGTACACTGACACAAACAATTTTGCCTAGTTACTAAGAAAAGCCATAATCATTCTAAGTTATTCAACAAAAGACACATGAACAAACCCAATGGCAATCACAAAGCAACATAAAACACACCATCTTGAATCAGAGTTGGACTCATAAGTTTAATCCTTTAGACAACTTAGCATTTGCAATTTCAATTTCAAATTCAATTCCAATTCCAATTTCAATTCTCCATTCTTCTTATTTCTCTACCAATTTTCCTCCCCTTATCACTCCAACAATTTGAGGGCCATAACAAATTTAGTTTCGATTGCATGAGCTAAGTTACCCACTGAATCATGCTCAAGAGCCCAATTTCCAATTCAAACACAAGTTGATCATCATAAACATACAAGTTTTTTTTTTTGAAATTTTTTGGGAAAATCTAATCTACATTTTTCAATCTTATGTTCAAGACAATTCTTGTTCCACACAATTCAAGTAACTATACAATTTTTGTAGCTATACATTCACAATGAGCAATCCACATTTAATGGGCAATAATGTTGAAGGCACATGAACAATTCCAATACAAGTTACATATTGAAAAAGGTAATTCACTTGTACATACACATATTTAGTTATAGCACTTGCATTGGCTTCAACTTTCTACTTATAGGTTTCAATCTCATGCTTCTCCACTAATAGAACACAATTCCATCATTTGCTTAATTCAATATCCTAATTACTCACATTTCAACCTTTTTCTCATTCCCAAAACTCAACCAACCCACATAGTTGCAAGTCTATCTTACTTATTCATTCATCTCAACTAGTCAAAATCACCAAGTACAATGTTATTAAATCTACACTTACTCATTTCATATCTTAAAAAAAAAAAAAACAATACTACTATTCTCAACATGCCACTTTCCTAAAGTCCACAATGCATATCAACTCATGAAATACACTTTCTATCTATAATACCATTCCAATAAGTATATTCATCTAACTCACTTAACTTCAATCAATTCAAAGTCATAAAACAAATTAACATCTAACTATAACAGTGTAACACATTAGACACTCATAAGAAAGGTGAGCTATTTATTTAGTTACTCTAACATTTACTCCACACAATATAAACAAGTTTAACATTCCCTCTTTTTCGACATTTAACAACTCATATAAGATAATTTCAAATGTCCAAACAATCCCATTCTCACTTTTAATCATTTCTAATGTCATGTATTAATCACAATTCAACATTTGCTCACTTTCCACAATCAATCAATTTATATAACACATTTATATTTTATTCTTCCATTTACATTTCCTAAATCAAAATTATAAAATAAAACATACTTGGATTGACATTCACTCATACTAGATAGTGGATCACATAATTGTGTAGAAGATGGTGAGCAATTTATTCATATACTTCAAAATTTTCCCATTCCCTCACTAAACTGAATACAATAAGATCCATGGTTCTAGCTTAATGGAATTCACAACCCAAATGGAATATGAGTGGTAATTTATTTTTAACTCATTTAAATGTGAGGTACTACTACATTTCTTGCTGAAATTTAAACTTTAATTTCCTATACAATGGCAAAAGAATAACCAATCCACTTTAGCTGATTAGACAAATGGTCTATCTTACTTTTCTAGTAAAACTCTAGCCAACTTGATACCTTAATTCAAGGAAACCTTTTGGCTCAATTGGACTAGAGTCACTTATCTAGCCATCCAAAAATTTAAAGGAACACCCTTACGTTAATAAGCTAGTACAACTCATAACATAATAGAAGTTCAAGAAGTTATGACATATAATTGAAATTTTGAAGGCAATAGCAATCCCACAGCCAAATCAATTAAGTTTTCTTCTAACTATTATCAAGTAGTGTACTATACAACCAATAAGAGAGTGAGTAATTTACTTTCCTTAGATCAAGCTTTTGACCTTAGTCTTGTTGGCACCTCAAGTTCCCAAAGGCTCTTCAAAATAAGGCATTGGGTTGTAACCTTGCTAGCTTGAACAAGTTTAAAAGCCTAGTTCTAGGTCAGTTTCAATCTATAATTACAGGGATTGAATCATGCAATCAAATTTTTTTTCTATGAATTAGTGTTAGGGCTTGAGGGTACCAACTTGAATTTAGAAAAGAAAATTTTTTTTATGTAGCTAAAACAAAAGAATTAGGGCATGTTTGTCTACCTTCAAAGAGCTTGAAAATAGCTCAAAGTAAGTTCTAGGAGTGGCTAATATTAGGACTTTAGTTGCTACTTGAATGACCCATCCCAAAGGTGAATAACTCCAGCCGCACGATGGTTCACCGAATGGAACAAACAGGCGATGGTTACATTGGCTGAGAGCATACTAGTAGGCTAGTGATTGTGCGTGTCGAGGCTGATCGAATTAGAAATTTATAAACTGAAACTACCTAAACTAACTTGTAGCATAGGCAACCCAGGTCGAACCTAAAGATCATTTGTTAGATGATATCAATCAATTAGGAGCTGAA
>JANHAO010015003.1:0-15050 GCA_026873985.1 Saraca asoca
CGAGATAGGGGCAAGATCCAAAGTTATTTCCGCTATATAAACTGTTCATCACGTTTTTATCTACCTATTGTGGGACCTGACAGAGAGAATGGAAATAAAGAGTCTGTAAGCCCTAGATTTCAAATAACTAATGAAAAGGGCCAAAGAGCTTTCCTAGTTTATATCATGCATGGCCAAACCGTTGGATTTGGAAACTCTCTGAATACCCATAATCTGATGGCTCAGCATATGCTAGCATTAAGTCCTCACCAGCCTGGCAAAAATTTTCATTGAAGAAAGTAAATCATTATGCTATTGGCAAGAACCGAAGAGTCGTGGATGAAACAAAAAGTATGCTAAGCAACCTACAAAACCACAGATCACAAGTAATGAACTATGGCTTTTTGGCTGCACCACAATCAGCTCATGCTAATAAAGGTGTAGTTTTCATGCGACCTTTTCTTGGCTTGGACCCACCTAATCGCCCATTGAGCTCTTGTCTCAATTTGGGCACACCTAATTACCCACCGAGCATGCAACCTCATCTCAGTTCAGGCACACCTAATCGCCCACCAAGCATGCGACCTCGTCTCAGTTTAAGCACACCTAATTGCCTACTAAGCTCTTGTCTCGACCTGGGTGCACCTAATCGCCTATCAAGCACGTGACCTCATCTCAGTTCAGGCGCATCTAATCACCCACTGAGCACAGCCTAGGAGCACCTAATTGCCCACCAAGCACGTGACCCCATCTCAATTTGGGTGCACTTAATCGCCCACTGAGCTCTTGTCTTAGCCTAGGTGCACCTAATCATCCACCAAGCATGTGACTTCGTCTCAGCTTGGATGCACCTAATCACCCATAGCTCTCGGTCTCAACCTAGACGCACTTAATTGCCTACTGAGCACATGATCTCATCTCAACCCAGGCATACCTACTCACCTACTGAGCATTCGAACTGATGTTAGCCAAGTGCGATCTGAGTACTTAGAAGTACAACTCATATACGACCAACAATTCATGGCTCTCAACTTACTTGAAAGATGGTTGTAGCTTTCAAGTGACCTAAAGGTGCATTACCAGCTAAGGCATTCTTAATGCTCAAATTCATTCATTTAAGATGAGTTAATACGATTGATTGGTTACTTAGCATTTATTTAGCTACGATAATTTAATCATGAAAAGATCTCATGCTATTTTTCACAGTAAATGAAGCATTCAACATAGTGCATTCGAAAAAAACAAAGAAAAGAGACTTTTCATTAAAACTCCTCATTCAATAAGGTGAGTTTACACAAGAAGATTCGAAGTATAAAAGATGGAATAAGCCGATAGCTATAATAAGCAGGAAGAATTGGCCTTTTCGAGCCAAATCCAACAAACAGGCTAGATAGTTCTAGCTCCTCTTTCCTATCTTCCTTCTAAGCTAGAAGCTCCTCCCTTAGCCTTGCAACTCCTGGGCACTTGGAGAAATCAAATAGTTAACTCTCCACGCAAGGAAACCAAGGGATGAGGGTGAAATAGCTGCATTATTCAACGTAACCTGAAAGGAGCTATGAGGGCATGTAACAAAATTTTCTGGGATCCTCAAAGAGGAATTGTCCATAAGGTCCCCCTATAACAAAATTTCCTAGAATCCTCAAAAAGGGATTGTTGCGGCAGGCCAAACATGCCTTGAAGAGCTCTACTGAAGAACTAGACCACTAAAGGTATAGGGGGCTCAGCTAATGCACCCATCTAGTTTATCTATGAAGAAGGAAGAAAGTTTGCACACTATAAATAGACTAGTTTGGCTTCACCTAAGAATCCAGAGGATATTTGACTATTCTTAGTCTAACGATCTAGATAGAATGAGGTTGCCATGCCAACGGCTATAAAACATAAATAGTAGGAAGTAGGGCCTGGCGTAGATGAAATAAAAGATTAAAGCCTGAAATGACAACATGACAAGATTGAACGTGTAGACTTGACAACACTGCAGACTGCAAGAGAAGACTTTGCCTACAAATAACTCCCAGTCCGTAAAGCAAACTGAGAGTTGGGAGGCTTATGTTGTGGGTACATTTGGACTAAGATGGAATGGGTTAGCAAAGGCCCAATGGACTGGTTTGGCAGAGAAGGGCCCAATGCCCTTCGAAGTGAGGTCACTGGACTTGTAGGCAACTTGCCTAGCGAGCTCAAGTCGCAAGATGAGCTCAGGCCACCAAGCGAGCTCCCTGAGGATGAGTATCAAATTCCAAAGACTTGTCAGCACCTAGATGCACATACTCCCAATTAACAAGTTAGCCCCCAAATTGACACACCAACCACTAATAGTCCGACAATGATTTGCCCGACATTTATTACTTGTCTACAATTTATTGCCCCACATGGTTGAGTAGACATATTAGTAATTTATTAAATTACGCTTGTAACTCTCCCTATTTTTATAAAAAGGAAGGGAAATCATTGTCATGGGGGCGAGTGAAATATACATGCAGAAACCCTGGCAAAATAGTGAGAGAGCACTTGTATTCCTATTCCGCTAGTCTGAACAGATAAAAAACCACACAAAAGTAATATACAATCACTGTGGACATAGGGGTCACACTGACTTTAGGTGAATCACGTCAAAAGCCTTCTATGTTCACCTTGTTCTTCCTTTCTCTTGCTCTTGCTGTTTTCTTACTTCTTCACGCCTTTCATAGTAGTTTGGATCTCTAAACTCTCAGTTGACCGATTACCAAGATCAACTGTCGATAAATAATTTAGAGGGATAATTTTTGAATTAATTTATAATTTTATCTCAAAAACATATAATGTGCAAAATGCACATATTAATTTGAACAAATACTATTTGAAATTTTTTTTTTCAAAATTAATGATGGCTATTCAGGTTCTGTTGGCGTCGGATTTTGGATATGCTCCAAACTTCGGCCAATAGGGGGATTCTTCAGGATCTCAGGCCTATATCCAATTCAGATATGACTGAATAGCAGAACAGATGAGGATGCAGGGAAGAGTTGGGAAAAAGACACAGGGTCTAACATGGTTTGGTTAAATCTGGGCAGCACTGGATCCTATGTCCACAGTGGAGATTTTATTAATTTTGGTAGTGTTTCTGCTTACCGGACTTCCTTCCCTCTCTTCTAACAATGGAATCCTATTTATAGAGGAAGGAGGAGTTACATGCATTAATTACAAGCTATAGTTATGTTACATCAGGCAATAAATGAGAAAAGACAACAAAGAGGCTACAATTCGGCTACTACAGAATGTAGGCTGTGGGGTGGTTCCCCCTTGGCTGGCGGTAGGCCTGAACCTGTTGGCGTCTGATGCTTGGAGTTGCTGAGCCAAGTGAGATACTTGGATGTCCCGAGCGGGAATCCTTAGCTCGGAGGTGTCACGAAGACTGCTCTGATGAGCTTGGTATGGCTATGAGCCTTGTGGCTTCCTCATTGTCTCGCTGTGTCGTCGCCTCGTTATGGACGAGGTGAGGTCAGCATCGGGAAGGATACCGAGGTTACCATGCTATGCCACTTTCTAGTGGGCGAAGCGAGGCCCGCTGATAGCTCCCCATCAAAGCAAGGAACTTGGTCTTGGTCGTGCTTAGGAACTCGTTCTCGTGAGGCCATTTTTCGTATATAACATGAGCCCCTCAACTCTTGATTTGCCCTGTAGACCGGGAGTTGTAGGTTTCTGAGGCTTGATTTATATCTTCAGTCAGTGTCCTTCCTTGACTGAAGTGTGTTGTCAAATGTCTTTCCATCCTGCTTTAGGCCATGTTTTACTCTGTTTGCCATTTTTGGCTGTTAGCTTGGCACTACTGCTCATTTCTAGCCGTTGGATGAAGATCAGATCAGATACCTACTGGATTCTTCAAAGAGCTAAGCGGGTCTATTTACAGCTTAGGGCATTCTTGTTATCATCCTAAAGAAACTTGATGAAGGAGATTGAAAGCCTCTTGCATCCCGATGTCTTGGTTTCTAACGAATCTTGCTGAGACATGGATGGCCTGCTGCAGGGTGCTAGTAGACGTGGATAGCCCATTGCACATGGCTCCACTATAGGATTTGCTAGACATGCTCCTGGGGGATCTTGTGCTGACTTCAGGCCACCTCCTCCAGTTGTTGCTTATAGAGCAGCACCCTGGCCAGACGGCTATGACTTTTGGATTTGCTCTTGGTAGGGCTCAGGGGGATACGCCGGAGGAGAAAAAGTAAGAGGAACTGGGAGCTGACGTCCTTCCTGCAGGCACGAGCTTGGTGTTTAACCTTCCATTCTTGCCAGAATGGTTGTGCCAGGTCACAGAGCTTTTTGCCGTTATTTCTATACTTCTTTCTTTGATGTAATTTTGCCTCATTTTGACGAGGTCTTTTGCTACATGAACTTTTCCTCTTTCAAATACTTGTAACTGGATGCTCCGCACATCGCTGTATGTGAACTTCTGATAATTAATGGAGCTTTTCTTTTTGCCAACCGGTTGTGCCTTACTTTAATGACTGCTCATTTTGTTATGAGTGAAAGAGAGATGTCGCTTGGGAGCTGCGAGATTTTTGTTGCCTTAGGCAAATAATTGATTTGTCAATTCTTTATGCTTCAGCAAGAGTCATGCTAGTGTCGACTATTTTTTTTAGTGCCTACGCAACTTAGTGGGCACAAAGCCGCACTGGCTAAATGAGTATATTTTGAGCGTCTCCACACTTCAGCGAGCCCGTAGCTCAACTGGTTAAGCGAGTTTATTTTGAGCATCTCCACACCTCAGCGAGCCCTGAGCAGCGCTAGCTAAATAAGTATGTTTTGAGCGTCTCCACACCTCAGCGAGCCCGCAGCTTAACTAGTTAAGCGAGTTTATTTTGAGCATCTCCACGCCTCAGTGAGCCCTGAGCTGCGTTGGCTAAATGAGTATGTTTTGAGCATCTCCATGCATCAGTGAGCCCTGAGCTGCACTGGCTAAATGAGTATGTTTTGAGCGTCTCCACGCCTCAACGAGCCTACAGCTCAATTGGTTAAGCGAGTTGATTTTGAGCGTTTCCATGCCTCAGTGAGCCCTAAGTTACGCTGGCTAAATGAGTATGTTTTGAGTGTCTCCATGCCTTAGTGAGCCCACAGCTCAGCTGGTTAAGCGAGTTTATTTTGAGCATCTCCACACCTCAGTGAGCCTGCAGCTCAACTGGTTAAGCGAGTTTATTTTGAGCATCTCCACGCCTCAGCGAGCCCACAGCTCAACTGGTTAAGCAAGTTTATTTTGAGCGTCTCCACACCTTAATGAGCCCTAAGCTGTGCTGGCTAAATGAGTATGTTTTGAGCATCTCCACGCCTCAGCGAGCCCGTAGCTCAACTAGTTAAGCAAGTTTATTCTTCTCCAAAATGAGTTCCAGGGGACCCTCAATTAGACCAAGGGACACAGTTGGTAGAAAAACTCCTTTGCAAAGTTTAGGAAATTGGTCGCATGAGAGCTACGGATGTTGTTAATACTCAGAAGCAAAAAGGGGCATAGCAAATGACATTAAATCAATTGGCAAATAACTTTCAATGGAAACAAGGAAATGACAATTACACCTGCCCCAAAATTTGAAATACAAAATCAAAATATAACTTGGATCGAGCCCCCCGGCTCCTGGTTAGTGTTGCATTAAGAAGGTTGGGGGAGCTGTCTTGAGGGGTGTACCATGTACTCCCTTAGGCATCCCTTTCTGATCAAGTCCTCGATCGCCTCCTTTAGGGCCCGACAATTTGATGTGCCATGACCAGCCTCATTGCGAAAGGCACAAAACGCTTCCTGGTTTTTTCATCTGTAAGGGATTTTAGAGGGTGGGGGTACCCCAAAATCTTCCTTGTCCCTTTCCATCATGAAGATCCTATCTTGAAAGTCTGATAGGATGCTAAATTATTCGTAGTGATACGAATACTGGAGTCATCCACCCTTGGGCTTTTTGGGTTTGTCGATCGTTCACTCCGCAGAAGGGTCACCTTGATCCACATCGCTCCTTCGCTTACCCCGAGAGGAGTTGGCCTTTTCATCCTTCTTGTCAGATTTTTCAAAGCCGAAGGTCTCCTCCCATTTGATTTGCTTGACAGCTCATTTATAGAACTCGACGAGGTCCTTCACTAGGGATTTATACAGACTCTTGTACAGCTTTCCATCTTTACGAAGTCTCGCAGAGATGGTGGCCAGCATGGTTTCTTGGGATGGATTCTCCACTGAATTAGCTTTGAGTCTGAATCTAGCGATATAGTCCTTCAGCAACTCTTATTTGCGTTGAAAGACCATAGCAAGGTGATAAGGGGGGACGAGCTGCCTCTTTAGTGCCCAGTATTGGCTGATGAACTTCTGTTGACAGTCTTCCCAACTGCCAATTGAGCGAGTCGGGAGGCTTCTAAACCAAGTCTGGGGCACACCTCCCAATGTGGCTAGAAAAACCTAACACTTAACAAGGGGGTTGATTGTTTGTAGATCCATCTGAACATTAAACACGTCCAGATGGTCATATGGGTCAAAATTCCCATTGTACAACAGGATCGTGGGGACTCTAAGTTTTAGGGGGAGAGCTCAAGCTTCAATCTCCCCAGAAAGTGGCGATCGCTCCTTGTAATGAGATCGATCACCTGAGGCTCGGAGGCATTCTTCCAATTGAGCCATCTTTTGAAATAGTTCCCTAACTAACGCGTCCCACTGCTCCCCAAAGGGTCAGTTGAGCGACTACTGGACACTTTAGTCTCCGATGTCTCAAGGGTCATGACTCAAGGTCTGTTCCCACGAGCAACGAGCTTGGGTATTGCCCTGGTTTGGATGGCCCCGGCATTGGGTTTCAACGAGTCTCTACACATTTTGTGCCAATAATGTGACTGCTTTAGTCAGTTCTCCCATCATATGCTCGAGTTTCTTCTGACGTTGGAGCCAGGTCTGTGGTCCGTCGACGCCACCAGCAGCAAGAACCGGTTGCACCGAACTGGTTGGAGGGATACTAGCAGCTGCTTTGATGACAGGGGCAATAGACAAGTCTGTTATCGAAACATGGCCATCCAAAGGATGGGGGCGCGCATTCGAGGCTCTGGTGACTCTTTCCTTGGTCATTGCAGCAGGAATGAACCGGAATAGATAAGATCCCCACAGACATTGCCAAAATGCTGACGTCAGATTTTGGATATGCTCCAAACTCCAGCCAACAGGGGGATTCTTTAGGATCTCAGGATTATATCCGATTCAGATATGACTAAATAGCAGGACAGATGAGGATGCAGGGAAGAGTTAGGAAAAAGACACAGGGTTTAATGTGGTTCTACTAAATCCAGGCGGCACCAGATCCTACGTCCATGGCAGAGATTTTATTAATTTTGGCAGTGTTTCTGCTTACCATACTTCCTTCCCTCTCTTCTAACAATGTTATCCTCTTTATAGAGGAAGGAGGAGTTACATACATTAATTACAAGCTACAGTTGTATTACATCAGGCTATAAATGAGAAAAGATAGCAAAGAGGCTACAATTCGGCTACTGTAGAATATAGGCTGCAGGGTGGGTCCCCCTTGGTTGGCGGTAGGCTTGAACCTGTTGGCGTCTGATGCTTGGAGTTACTGAGCCAAGTGAGATACTTGGGTGTCCCGAGCGGGAATCCTTAGCTCAGGGGTGTCACAGAGACTGCTATGGCGAGCCTTATATGGCTATGAGTCTTGTGGCTTCCTCGTTGTCTCGTTGTGTCGCCGCCTCGTTATGGACGAGGCAAGGCCGGCATCGGGAAGGATACCGAGGTTACCTCGCTGTGCTACTTTTTGGTGGGCGATGTGAGGCCTGCTGAGAGCTCCCCGTCAAAGCAAGGAACTTGGTCTTGGTCGTGCTCGGAGACTCGTTCTCACAAGGCCATTTTTAATATATAACAGGTTCAAACCCATTATTTGTAAAAATTTGGCCTATATCTTTGGTATTTGTTCAAATTGGTTGATGAATCTAAGTTAGAATAATAAAATGAACAGAAGCCCTCAATCAACTTTAGTATATCTAATCAACTTTAGTATATCTAAACTAAAGTAGCATCAATTTTTAAAATTATTGAATGATGCAACCTAGGTGAGTTTGGAATTTCTTTATGTTAAAATTGTTTAATTTTTCATAGATTTTATGAAATTATTTTGGGATTAATTTTAGAATGATTTAACAATACAAACCCATACATCAATTTGTCAAAATGGTGGTTAGATTTGAGAAATTTTACTTGGGTTGAAGCCATGTTAAAAGCCCAGAATCAGACCCAAATACTAAGGATTCAAGCGAGAAAGATACAGGCGTGACATGCGGCTGGCTCACATGTGGTGGCCCCCATGTAGGGACAGCATGTGCACGTGTGGGCACGCCCTGTGAAGACAACAACAAATGGTAATTCTGATTATACGTTGGCCTCCATTCTCTCAAGTAATTTTTATGGATTTTTTTTCCATTTTTTGATAAATAAAATTATTTTAATTATTTTTGCCCAATTTCTTTGAGTAATTTTTTATGTTATTTGTGCCTAAAAAATTTATCATAGGATTCCTACATGTACCATTACTATTTGTAATTTTTTCAGAATTTTTGGATATTATTTAATTATTATTTGAATTTTTATATGATTATATGCATAAAATTGAAAATATGTATGATTTTATGTTACTCATGTTATTTGGACATGAAAAATTTATTATATCATTCTTATATGATATGAAACTACATGTATTTATTGTAAACTGATTTGATGCTATTTGCACATTTGAATATTTTTTGGATTGTTGTGTGCAATTTGTAATATTATGTAAGAATTAATTTTACTCATACTATATCATGAAATTTTGCATAACTGTGTATTCACCTATTGTGTAACTAGTTGCATAAAGTTTTGCTAAAATAAAAATTTAAAATTGTATTATGGAGAGTGTTATGTTAGTGATAATATGAATGTTAGGATTACTTATTATGTTCTTAAACCCTATCAATGTCAGGTTTTAGGAATATAGTATTTAATTCTTGTATTATATTATGAAACCCTAAATGCCTTATCAGTGTTGGGTTTTATAATGTAATATTGTTTGAAGTTACATAGTTATCAAGGAAATATGATAGCATATGACTATGTTGAACATACAATTTTGAAAATTTATAATAAATTCCATAAATTGTTATTTCCTTAATCTTTTGAAAACAGTAAATGGGACCAATTATGAGAATTGGGTTAAGTAGAAGATATCTAGGTTAAATTGCTCACATCAGATTTGGTAATCACCAAATTTCATATTTGGTATGGAGAGAGGGAAATCCGAAGATAGAAAATGACTCTACTATTGCATAAGAGCTCTTTATGAAAATTGGACACACTCTAATAGAGTGTACTTGATGGTTGTGACGTATACTTAGTAAAAAGCCATCATGAAAGGCATTGCTCACTCTCCAAATGCCAAAACATTTATTGACTCTGTAGTTGGTAGGTTTGTAAAGTTTGATAAGGTTGAAAAGGATATTACCTCTCATTATTGGATAAAACTATTTAGGATGGTGTTAGTGGAATTTGTGAGCATAACATGGAATCGGTATGCTACTATAATCACCTAAAAAGCATGAAAGTGGAGTTGGAAAATAGTCATTTTGACTTAGTATGTTTTAGAGTCTCTTTCAGCTCAAATTGATGTTTTTAAGACATCATATCACACCCAAAAGGGTAAGTAAACTTTCAGTGAAATGACCTCTATAGTTTGTTATGTAGAATATGATGTGAAGAATTGAAAGGTCTTTGTGCTCACTTTTTTTTCACATGGATTAAGTGTTAAGCATAGAAATTAGTCACACCCAAAAGTAACCTAATTTTGGAAAACAAAAAAGTTAATTTAAGTGTGCATAACAATAAATCAAGATTTTCTGCTAGCTCTAGTGAGACATTGCATCAAATACTTGGTGGTTATACAAAGGTGCAATCATTTGCATTGCAAATTCATTATAAGCATTAAGAAGCAAAAGGAAGCCAAGTGATAAAAAGTCGATAGTCGAATTGGAAATGGCAGAAAAGCTGCAAGATGAGTATGTAAGAGTAGCTACCATTTAGAAATCAGAGAGTTATTCAGTCAAATAAATATTATGATTAGATACAATGGGGTTAAAATTGATGTAAAATCTTCAATGTTATGGCATAGGTGTCTGGTCCATATATCCAATGAAGGATAAGTGATTGATAAAAAAGAGATTTTCCATGACCTAGACATATCTATTTTTGATGTGTGCATTGATTGCATCAAGGGAGATACTCCCTATTAGAGTTAGAAAAAGGAATATGCTAGAATGTTAGATATATTGGAGTTGATTCAGAATAATGTAAGTGAATTGATTATACCAATTGTTACTGGTGGATATTGATATTTCACCTTCATTAGTGATTGATCAATTTTTCGTATGTGGAAATATCCAATGGGAAGTTAAAATCCTGAAATTCTTTTGGGGCATTTAAAGTTAAAATTGAACTCAAAATGATAAGAAATTCAAATGTGTCAATTCTAAAAAAGATGGTAAGTGCTAAGGAAACATGGTGAAATTGATGTAAATTCTGATACTTTTGTAAGATATCTCTAAGATTGTGAATTTTGAGGTTATGCTTAAAACATCATAATAGGATTGAATCAGAAGATTGTGGAATTACATGCTCATGGATATGACCAGATGCATGTTGGTGCATTCAATTTTACTAGACTTTATATATGGTGATGCTTTAAAGACTACAATGTATATTCTAAATCAAATCCCTAGTAAGTTTATACTTAAAACCTTGTATGATTTGATGTATGGGATAAGCTTACTTTTCAAAATTTCCTTGTTTGGGATTGTAAGATTGAAGTGAAGCCATATGATTCATTTACAAAATAATTTGATTCGAGACTATTGATTATCACTTTATTGTATATTGCAATAGCTACAAAAGTAGTAGATTTTATTGTCTGATTCACACTACCAAGGTAATAGAAGTGCCTTGTTCTATTCCTTTTGAAGGTTATCCAGATAATGGGAGTGAAAAACCATGTAGCATCTTTCTTAGAGAAGAACAATTTGTTATTCCACTAGCATCATTACTGGTTGAAAATAAACCAAATTGATTTAGAAGATCTAGAAGATGATCTGGTATAGCATATGATAGAGCCAATGATGGAAATTGGAAGAGCTTATTGCTCTTTTGGTAGTAGAAAAGAACTAAGTCATGTAAACAAAGTACCTTTGAGGAAAATCTAGATGGCTTACAGATAAAAAATTATTAAAGAATATGTGGTATAACTAGAGGAGCATGAATTTGATATCAATAATAGTAATGGTCTCACCATTTTTCAAAAAGGCATTTCAAGTCCTAATTTTGTAGAATGAATGAAGGTTGTAAATGATGGATTGCTTTGATGATCCACAATGTTAGGTGAGATTATGTAGAATTACCAATTGGTCACAAGACTATTGGATGCAAGAGGGTCTTGAAGACCAAGAGGGATACTTAAGGGGTGATTAAAAGGTATAAGGTCATATTGGCGGTAAAAGGCCACATTTAGAAAGAAGACATTGATTATGAAAAAATTTCTTATTTGTTTTAATTAAAGACTTGTTTGGAATTGTTATGGCCTAGTAGCTCATTATGACTTAGAGCTTTACCAAATGCATAACAGCCTTTTTGAATGGTGATCAGCCAGAAATTATTTGTGTGAACCAATCAGATGATTTTCAAGTAAAGAGTAAAGAACACTTAGTGTGTAAATTGAAAGGATTCATAAATATGATTTGAATAAAATGTCTAGACAATGGTATTTCAAAGTTGTTGACATTATTATTTCTCTTGGGTTCAAGGAGAATGATGCAGATCTGTGTATCTCTCTTAAATTGGGTACTATTATCAGTAGAAAGTGGTACTACGCAGTGGGCTGGCAAAAGCCCAAGAAAAGCTGAATCTGACCAAGGGATGAGTTCACCAGATCACTGTGCAGAAGCTTTCAGCTCGCAGAAGACCTGAGCTTGCTAGCCAAATGAGCTTAAAGTTGTAACCCCACAATGCCCTAGTGTGTAGGCTCAAGCCCATGTCGACATAGCCTCATTTAGACAGAAGCTTGTTAAAGTCAAGCATAAAGCTAACCAACAACTTGCACCACTATTCTACAAAATACGGCCATCAGGTCTCACTTGTAGAAAGAAACTTGTAGAAACCAGTCTCTAGTACCCTAGGTAGTCTTGTACATTTAATATTTAATGTAATAGATGTACAGTTAATTTAGTTCCATTTATACCCCTTCATACTTCTATAAATGTGGGGCTAGAGTCATTGTAAAAAAAGAAGAGAGAGAGGAGAACACTAGTAGAAACTCTGTCGGAAGCCATGGCAAAGCTCAATAAACATTCCTTCATACTAGTAAAATATCTTTATGGATGTAGGGTTCGGTGCTACCTAGATTTAGCTCAACCATATTAAACCTCGTGTATTTCTCCCCCCTTTCGCCTTTCCTCCTACCATCTAGCACTCTTCCATTACCTTAACGATCGAAGAACGGCTTGGGCCCCCAAAGAACCCCTCTCCATTGGCCAGATTCGAGTCAAACCAAATCCACTGTCAATATTTTGGCAGCCCAGTGGGACCCTTCTATTCTCTGGTCGTCTCTCTGGTTAATTCCTTTCAAATTGAAAGGGCAAGAGGAAAGGCTACCAGGAAGTCAGATGCTGTCATTAGTTGACTAGAAGGTCACACTACAAGCTCCTCTACCATTAGAACCACCAACGGCCTAGCCTTCCCGATTCACTACCAACCCGATGTTGCTACCTATGAGACTGACGAAGCCCAGGCATGGCGCCAGTGTTGGGAAACATTTGAAGGCTCAATGAAAAGGATGGTTGAAGCATTTCAAATGCTGGCTCAAGCACAAGCCCAAAGTGTGTGAAGATAAATTGAAGTCATCACACCCGAAATCATCCCCTAGCAACAACGAGCTGGAACTTCGAACAGAGCTAGTTGCAAGCACGTCTTAAATCATTCCCCACACAATGAAGAGGATACGAGAAGCTGCCAAAATTCCAGTCAAAAGTTTGAAGGATTGCCATTAATGGTGGAAGAATTATTCCAAAGGGTGAAATAACTAGAGGCACACCCCCGAGCTCGAGGTGACCAAGGCCATGCCAAGGAATGAACTCCCTTCTCCAGGAAAATCAAAATGAAGCCTCTCCCCTAGAAGCTCAAAATTCCCACCTTCCTACTTTACAATGGAAACAACGATCCACATAATCACTTAGATGTTCTCAAAAATTAAATGGATCTTTGGACAGGTAATCCCCTGATCAAGTGTTGTGTCTTTCCTGTCACCCTAGGAGGTGCCCCCCGAGCCTAGTTCAGGAACCTCCCAGCTTGCAGTATCAATAATTGGGAAGAATGTCAGCAAAAATTTCTCGACCACTATAGGGTGCTAAAAAGGAAGCTTGCATCCCCTTGCCACCTCGCCATGATCTTCCAACATAAGCATGAGTCTTTAAAAGACTATATTGCTTGATTTAGGTGCGAGATTGGCAATGCGGAAAGCCTGTCTGACAAGAGCATTTTGATGACGATATCTATTGGGCTTCGCAAAGATGGCAAGCTGTATAAAAGTTTTACAAATCCCCAATAGTGGATTTGGAAGAATTCTATGATCAAGGTACTAAGCAAATCAGGTGAGAGGAGACATTTGGTGTGATGAAGCCTGAACTGGACAACCCAGGTTAAAGTAAGAGGAAGAATAGCCATGAGGACGTGAAAAGTAGCCCCAACTCCCAGCTCGCAAAGAAGGCCAAGGCCGAGTGACCTCAGCAATTGGCTTATCACGAGCACTATAGTGTCTTATCGGATACTCTTGATAGAATTTATGTAGTAGAAAGGAGTAAAGAAGACTTCGGGACTCCTACTCCCTTGCGGTTACCTCGTGCAAGCAGAAGCACAAACATGTTCTATGCATATCACAATGAAGTGGGACACAACACTTCGAATTGCTGAGCTCTTAGATATGCCATTGAGGATCTAATTAAAAGAGGGCATTTAAGAGAATACGTGTTACGACCTGCTGCACAACAGACTCCTTGACCTCAACAAGATCCTGAATAAGAATAGCCAACTATAGTAAGAACCATATACTGAGCTTGTAATCCAATAGGCAGAAGCGTCCCAAATCTTGTGTAGGTTGATTCATATAAGTTCTTTTGGAAAATTCTGGAAAGTGTTTAACTGATCTCGAGATTCTGAGAAATGCATATTTTACAAACTAAGCCTTAAATTATGACTGAGCTTCATAATTAGTGACCAAACTTCGTAGCTTTCATGCGATCAAATCTCGTAACTTTCATACGATCTAAAAGCTCGTGCATGCAAGCAACTTTCTTAGCCACCGTATGCACGTAGCGATCTCACCATGCATATGAGCAACTTTCTTAGCCATTGTGTGCATGTGTGCCAATTAAAAGCTCACCTGTACGAGCAAATTTTTTAGCCACTGTGCACATGCAATGACCTTACTACATGTACGAGCAACTTTCTTAGCCACCGTGCATGTGTAGCGACCTTACTGCATGTACGAGAAACTTTCTTAGCCATCGTGTGTTACAATCTCACCATGCATACGAGCAACTTTCTTACCCACCATGCATTGTAGTCTTATCATACATGCGAGCAACTTTCTTAGCCACCGCATGTGTGCAATTAAAAGCTCACACGTACAAGCAACTTTCTTAGCCACCGTATGCACGCGACCTAAATTTTACAGCTATCATGTGAACTAAATTTTGCAGCTCTCATGTGACTACATGCTTTAGTACCATGCGGCCTACTCACATGCTGCTCATTTTGATGCGCTGCAAACTTACTGCATGTTTTAAAAATACCGCAAGCGCTCGGTGTAGTTGTAACAAAGAACCGGCGAGTACGGGTCGATCCCACAGGGAAGTTCTACTTATTTTTAATTACCAAAACAATTGCAAATCAACTATCCAGACAGATTGAAAATAGAGAAGTAGGGAAGAATAAATGACACTTTATAAAATAAAGGAAGTAAAGATGTAATTTAAAGATATGCAGAGAGGTCTAGGATTAGGATTTA
>JANHAO010015004.1:0-15033 GCA_026873985.1 Saraca asoca
CTGGTTTATATTATGCACATGGATCCGTGGCTGGGTTTCGAAAAATTTTAAATTTCCGCTGTGCTTGCTACCCGAAACCCAACAGGAGGTACTTGCTTTTTCTTTCTTATTCAGCTTCTTTGGGGCAAAGGTTTCTTCCCACCAGATCTCCTTGGCGGCTCACTCGTAGAACTCGCCCAGGCTCTTAATAGGGGACTTATATATGTCCTCATACAACTTTCTATCTTTTGGAGTTCGATCGAAATTGCAATGAGGATACTCTCGTCCGACGGGTTGTCCATATTACTAACTTCTTGTCAGAACTTAGCGATGTAGTCCTTGAGCAACTCATCTTTCCATTGGAAGACCATGGCTAAGTGACAAGAGGGGGCAAGCTACCTCTTTAATGCCCTATACTGGTTAAGGAACTTAGTCTGACATTCTTCCTAGCTCCTTATGCTATGAGCTGGGAGACTTCTGAACCACATCCATGGTACTTCTCTAAGTGTGGCTGAGAAGGCTCAGCATTTCACTAACAGATTAGAGGTTTGCAGGTCTATTTAGATGTTAAAGGCATCCAAATGACTGTAAGGATCCCTATCCTCATTATAGAGGGGAATGTTTAGAATCTTAAATCTGTAGGGAAGGCACTTCGTCTCAATCTGGCAAAAGAGTGGAGTTCTCTCCTCGTGAGATTCTTGGTTCCCCTGGGACGCAGAGTTCTTCTCCAATTGCTCCATCCTCTGGAGCAATTCTTCGACCATTGGGTCTTGAGACTTGGACCGATGACTGGAGATCCTTTGACTCCTTTCTTCTCGTTTACTACAAGAATGTCAGTTAGAAGTTTTATGCTTTCTGCTGCATTCATAGCCAGACGAGTTACGATCTGTTTCACGCTTGTTGTCTGTTTCATGCGAGCTCTCACTTCGGTGTGAGCTTTCACCTCGTTGATCATCTTCCTCGTCCTCCCAAACTCAATGGACTTCTGACCTTAGCTACAAATTAGATGAACAAAGTGAGCCAGTTCGATGATGCTCAATTCTGGCTTGCCCTTCATGCTGAGGCCCTAGCTGATGGTGTCCACTCTTAGGTACAGCCACTTCTCCCTGCCGTGGTGCACCTTGGGCATGCGCTTGAGCCAATGCTCGGACCATGTCAACCAGTTCTTTGACAGTATTCTCCAATGCTTCTTGGCATCGATCAAGTACCTCTTGGCACTATTACAAAGCTTGAACCTCATCAGTTTCGTGGGCTATGGGTTAGTGTGGAACAAAGGAGACTGTACTGGATTGGCACCCACCATAGGGACAGTTGTGTTTCGCTATTGTGTCTGACCTTCGGGCTAGCCAGTGGGAACTTCTGCACTCTTGGTAGCGTTTCCTCTTGCCGTTGCGCTTGAAATAGCCTGTCGAAGATTGAAAATGAAGAATAAGCAGTGGGGGCCCTCCTTCTAGCACCAAAATGTTGACACTAAAATTTGGTTAACCAGTTTGAGTTCAATGTTACCCCTGACTGCAAACAAGATATGGTAGAAAACAGTGAAAGAAGACGATAAAAGAGAAGAAGAAACAGCCACACCAGGAGTTTATCATGGTTCGGCTAAAGCCAAGTTGACCCTTACGTCCATGTTGTTCTTTGATTATCCACTAAGGAGATTATTTTTTATAAAGTATGAATACAACAACAGAACTTTCTCACAATGAATAGTATTCTTTCTCAATACTGGCAAAGCTTCTGCATATATCTCTCTTCTCCCTCTTTTCATGGTGACCTCCCTTTTCTATTTATAGAAAGGGAGAGGGTTACAAGTGTAATTTCATAAACAACAAAATGATTATCCCCGCCGCTTAGGGCATTTAATGCTTGGCGTTGGGTAATTAATACTGGGCAAATTATTGTCAAACTTCTGGGAAGCTGATGTGTAGGTTTGGAGGGTGAGTTGTTAGCTGGGGACGTGTGCCTTGGATTGCTAACTAGGCTCCGTATAGGTATCCATTTCTGGTGGGTGAGTTGGAAGTTGAGGGAGTTGGTGGTCCTAGCCGACTTCGTCATCTTTGCCTGGTCATTCTCTTGAGGATAGCAAGCTTCTCGCTGAAGGGTTGAAAGCCTTCTCAATGAGCTACGCACTCTGCGCTCTCTACCCGTAACATTGCAAGATGCCTTCATCTCGTGATCGATAATCTGAGGTCCTCGCTCAACGACCTCAAGCTCCAGTTTGGGCCTCTATCTAGATTAGTCATGCCTCCTATTAGACCTTGGCTGGCCCAAAATATGCTTATGAGAAATGCCCATAACAATGTTATTGTTATTGCGCTATTAACACAACAGACTTTAACTTAACGATGACATTTAAGATAAAGAGGAGTTCACCTCTTCTTTCATCTTTGCTCTTTCTTCTCTCTCATAAGTAATTATGGCTAGAAATAATGTATAATAGTTACGTATATAAGATTTTTATCAAGCGCTTGTTCAATTATTAGATTTATTATTTTACACATACATATATTATAGAATGTAATTAGATAAATCCTATTATGACCAAATTATTTACAACAGTGATATCAAAGCCAAATTAATTATTTTCTATGACTGTATCAGTGTGAAATTTTATTTTAGAATTTTAGTGCTAAATCTATATTGTTCTTGACCATATTTATATTTGAGATGATTGATTGCGAAAGTTCAAGGCTTTTATTCCGTATAACAATATAATTGTTTGATTTCTTGAATCAAATAAAACTTTTAATGTGTGAAAAGTAGATTTTTTTTCTTGGATTAATTTGTGAGATTACTTTTAAGTAAGGTTTATTTTTTTGATCCGATGGAGAGAAGTTGTTATGCTTATGGATTGCATGTAACAAACGCATGATGAGGAGACAATTATGTTTTCTTGTACTCATGTTATTTGGTTGCAATCTCTTTCAACTTGAGCACATTTACAAGGTGTGATTTGTTTAGAATTTTGGTTCTACCTATAGAGTTATGGGGAACCCTTCTCCCTTATTCATTCATATTTTCTTCAGAGCCATTACTTCACCTGTTTTGATTTCTCTAGCCATGTGTATCAGTAACAAGCTTGAATATGGAACGGAGTATGATGAAATATTGGGATAATTGCTTTTATTGATTTATTTGCATACATTCACTTGAATAAATTTATTATTTTCATTTGAAAATAATTTTATTATGTGAAAATATTCTCTAAATATGTCTTGTTATTTTTTTGTAATTATAAATTTCATGTCTCCGTAAGTTTTGAATTGTGCTTCTTATACTTTGTGAGAATTATTTGTGTAAGAACAATATGTATATTTATGTGATAATATTTTTCATATCTAAATTAGTATTGGTTATTTTTGTGTGATTGAAATTATATTAATTAAGATCCAGTCACATAAAATATTATACGAACTAAATTATCAATTATGTGTATATTTTGGGCAAGTGACATTATATCTTATGATTTGATGTGTGGTGAAAATTGCATGCAAAATAATTTTTTGAAGAGCCCAAATTGAGTTGCATGAATTGGCCATCAACGTCATACAAGGTTGATAAGCTAAATAAGATGATGAAGAAACTTCATATATGATGTGTGTGGAGTATTATGAGATGTATTCTAATAGTAAAAGTAAAAGGGAAAGTTTTCACGTACAATTTTTCAGTCTTATGCAATTATTGTTAAAATTATATGATATATATTTTAAGAAAAAGACACTTTGCCTACCTATGATATGACCCTAGCTTCAATTTACCTACCTGTGATTTAAAGTGTAACAAAGAGGCAACATTTGGTTTGTATCATTAACACTTTGCCCACCTATGTTAATTTTCTATCCAAATCTAATAGATTTTGTCATATGCTAGTCACGCGCTCCCTAATTAACCATAATTTGACCCTAATTACATTCCATTGTTCCCAATTTCTTTTTTTGCCTAAATCCAAAATCAAAGAAATTTTGCAGAAATCAAAGGTATTTTTTTTGTTGAGGGTTTTAGATTTAGACAAAAGAGGAAATTGGAAACGATAGGATGCAATTAAGCTCAATTTAAGGCTAATTAGGGAGCACATGGCTGGCATATGACAAAATCTATTAGCTTTGGCAGGTGGGTAAAGTATTAATGGTATAAACTACAGGTTGTCTCTTTACGACACTTTAAATCATGAGTAGATAAATTAAAACTAGGGCCATATCATAGGTGGGTAAAGTGTATTTTTCCTAAATTTTATATGTTTGAGGACCTATCCATTGTACTCTCTGAATTCCCTATTGAAATTTTTTATTCGATTTTCATATGCTAATGTATAACATATTTATCGTACTTTAAACTTCGATATAGTTTGTTAGCTAAGATAATTTATTTATATAATTATATTATTGTTTGAGAATCTATTGTTATCTATATTATGATCATGTAATTGAGAGCTCACCTATCATAAGATCAATTTCACTTTTGTAGTAATTAAATGAAAAAAATTTTAGGAGAGCAAAATATTGATAGTGTACTCACCTATTAGTGTGAAATTATGAATACATTTTTATCATAATATAAATAGTAGATTGGATATTGTGGTTCTATAATTTTAAATGCCTTATCAGGATTAAATTTTATAAGTATAATATTTCATCTTGTATTATGTTTTATTTTCTTAAATACATTATCGGTGTTAGATTTTAAAATGTAATATTATTTTTAACCAACTTACTTATTAATCGTAATTTGGGGACTTTTAGGTGGGCTTACGATGAATAAAAGATAAACAAAAAATTGAATATTTATTATGAGGAACAAAGTAGCATGATTGCTTTTATATGCATAATGAATATTTATAATAACTATATTTTGATGAAATTCCTCTAACTCTTTATTCTCTATGCAATTACTTTTTGTTATTAATTTTTATGAGACCAATTATGAGAATTGAGAGTCTCTAAAATTATTTTTAACTATCATAAATTGATTATAATTAATATTTCTTGTGACTGTGTATCCACCCATCGTGAACTAATTGTAATTAATTTTTTGTACATGATTGCTCTTGTTTAAAATATTGTTTAAAAGGTTGATATGTGATATAATCACATTAATTTATAATCATAATATTTAGTTTAAAAAAATATTTTTGGTTAAGTTTACAAAATTAATGAATTTTTAAGTTATATTATTTCGCCACAATTAATTTTGATATTTAAATTTTCTTAAATTCGTGCTTATTGATTATTTTGAGAAACTTGACAAATGACTTACTAAATATTTAATGATGATGAAGTATATGTAGCTTTTGATTGGTTGTGCGTCTGCCTATCATGGAGCTAATCATGATAAACTAAAGTGAAAATTGTTTTATATACTAAAGAAATATTCTAATTATATATATGTGATTTATGAATTATATATATGACGTACATGCCCTATCAGCATGAAATTACTTGATATAATTATAACATCCTTAAAATAAGCAAAATAAAAAAAATTTCAAAATAATATGACTACCTTTCTATGAAATGTGACATTTTTTTGTGTGAGACAAACTTTGAAACCCAATTTTTTTTTTTTTGTTAGGATTGGACAATATGCCTAATTACTTGGCATGAATCAAATATTATAGATCATATTATAATCAACTTTTGTTTATCTAAAAGAACCCAAGTAGTATAATTTTAAATTAATCATTTTGAAAAATTATGTTCCATAGTTTTTTTAGAAAAGGGATGGAGACTCAAATTATTGTTATGTCCTTATAATGATAGTAAAATAATAAAGTGTAATTGGTCCCATGTGCTTCCATTGTTAATAACATAATTGTGTACTCAAATATCATATATATGTTTGTACTCATATATATTTTGTTTATACTTGATTCATTATAGAGTAAGGGTGTAGTCTCCTATTAAAAAGGAGACAGTCCTAATTGTGTTTAACCTATCAATTATTGATCTTTATGGATATGTTTTTGTGATAATATAAGGTACTGTTTTGTTACTAATGTCGAATAGGGAAATATTTCTGGTCTTATAATAGTATTAAGAATCCTAATGCTACTTCATATTATATTATGACAAGTTAGAAAATTGCTTTCTTGATTCTAGCATCCATTTTACCATGATGTCAAAAACATCTGATTTGTCAAAATATAATAGGAGGTAGTATTTAGATTTCAGTATTACGGTAGGACTAGAAATATTTTTTATCAAATAGACTTTTATAGTTACCTCAATAAGATGTTGTACTCACTCATTGCAATTGATGCCCCTTATATGGTGAAAATAATTATGTTTAAGCTGTCAATTATCAATCCCTTAGGGATATGTGGTTGTTATAGTAAAAGGTGCTATTTTATGATCAATGTTGAAAAGACATTCATAGTTACTTCAGTTTATTAATCCTCTATAGATATGTGATTGTGATAGTAGGAGGTGTTATTTTGTAATTAACATTGAATAGACATTCATAGTTACCTCAACATAGATAATAGAGTTTGATGTTTTTCTGCGAGACAACAATTTGAATTAGGTTTCACTGCTTGAGAGTCTATCGCCACATGTTTATGTTGTGATAACCCTACTATTGCCTGTTTCTTTCATTTACACCGATGTTATTGGATAGAAAATGTGATAAGTTTTATACTTATCTTAAATGACTATGGAACTTTAGTTGTGAAAGGCTTTTTCCTTTTGGAGTAGTGTTGACTCAAATAGGATTGTTTTGCCTTATAATATATTGTGTTAGTGGGAGTCCACATGTGATAATTATATTAGTTGGTAGCCATGAATTATATACTCACTTATAATTAGACTTTTACCATTTAGAGTACTACTAGCTTAAATGGGGTTGGTTTGGCTTTGTGATGTCTTGGATCAATAAGAGTATATATGAATGACTAATGTTATCATAATAATATTTCATTACCATATGTTATTGTTAAGCATTATTATGAAATCTATGGCACACTACTATGATAAAATGTAAAGACATTTTGACCTAATTTTAATTTTGTTATGTTGAAATATGTTATAAAGTCTCAGTAATGCATCTTGGACAGATGCTAGAACCATTTTGGCGAGGTTTACATCTGATTACATTTGTTATTCTATATTTCTCTATTCTCCATATCCACTTTGTGTTTGGTCATAAGGTATAGGTTTCAGCATGTGTGACATTAGTGTCTTTCTCAAATATAATGATCCTATGTTAAAGGCTCATCATCTTATTGTTGATCGATAATTGTATAGTGCTAAATCATTATTTGACATTCATTGTGGTCGTAATCCATGATATTATTTTTTCTAACCTATGCTATCCAAGTAAAAAATTGTTGGAATAATATTGTGGACTAGCATAGTTAATTAATTTATTTGTAACTTGGATTATTAAATTTTAAATAATATTGTTTGTTTATCAACCTAATTGAGTTTTAGTGTGGCACTTAGACTATTTATGGATCTATTAATATGTGGGCCTTGTTTGCTGAAATATTAATGATGGGAAGGCTAGCCTAGGTTGTCCATTCCAACAAGGAGATGTCTTTACTCTCACCCTATTTGTTATTGTTGTTGCCCTATTGAGACAACAGACTCTAACCTAATGACGATATTTAGGGTAGAGAAATATTTACCTCTTCTTTCATTATTCTTCTTTCATCTTAGTTCTCTCCCACATATAGTTATGGATAGATACCATGTATAATTGTTATGCATATCGGATTATCATTAGATGCATGTTCGATTACTAGATTTATTATTTTATACATATACATTTTTAGAATGTGATTAGATGAATCATGTTATAACTCAATTATTTATAATAATATATATTTAGGTGAAAGACAAGCTATGTATTGAAAACTAAATTTTATACAAATCACAATTAAATTGTTTCTTTACTTAGTTAAATCAATGGTCAAATCAAATAAAAAATAAAAAAAGTTAGAAATTTTAGATTCAATTAAATGTTAAGTTTTTTTTTCTTAGCTTTTGACAAATAGGTTTATTGTACTAATCTAGTAAAATAGGACTTGGCTGATTTTAAAATGAAAACCATTTTTTTTATTTTCATGTCTTAAATCCATTCAATTTGGTTTTATTTTTTATTTAAAATAGTTTAATTTTAAAAATGTTTCTATATTCTAACTTAAACGGCTAAGCACATTGATCATTAATTCAAACAATGATACCATTTTAAAAAAGAATGATTCTAAGTTCAAAGTAGGGTGGAGTTTTAATAACAAATAATATTCACAAAAGTTGTTAATGGTTATATAAATTTCCACAATCTGACATTTATGACTATTGCTATGGCCTTGCGAGCAAGTAGTTGGACATAATGCTTAGTTCCATTTCTTAGAAATGAGGGAAATTTCTAATTGAAACTTTTCTTCTAGAGAGAACTAACAAGGAGAATAGAGTCTGGTGAAGTGATGATTTGCATAGGTAAGAAAGTCAATCGTATACAATGGAAGTAGTTTGTTAAGTATACTCCAATGATCAAGTCAGTTCTTAAGTAGAGTTTCAACAATAATAGTGAAAATGATTAAAAGAGGAATACCTTAGTGTCTATATAGGTGATGATCATGCTAATTGGCATGCTTCTAGGCAAATGATGAGTGTCCACGTGCCTCTAATGTATTGATGGCTTAAGTGAGATTTTTGCCTAACGATTAGTGATGTAGTCACGATGTTTGTACATATTTTTTATCACACCAATTTTTATGGGATAGCTAAAGGATTGATTTGTTTTGATTCTATCTAGTGATCAAGTTCATGTTGTAAATCAACCAACCTGATTCTCTTGGTTGTTCGATATAGGGTTTGACTTTTTGGCTTGACCTAGTAACTTTGGTTGCTCACTGTGATTGGGTCGCTCGACTGAGGCTGATCATCAATAGACTAGACAAGCCATTTTAAGCAATGTCACTAAGCTCAATCTTCTATGGATTTGGTAGAAATTTAAGGGCTTGATTTAATGTTTGCCATGCGAACATGAAATATGAGATAAAAGTGTATGTTACAAGTGTAATTCTTTTTAATTATAAAACATATCTTTTGAAGTAAGACTAAGTAATCTTCTCATAATTTTTTAACTGTGTATAAATAATCTATCTTTAATTCATATGAAAAGGTAGATTATTTGAAATACACTCAAATTAATGTGAACACTATCCAATGATAAAAAAGGTAATCAACCTAAATAAATTTATTTAGATCAAGTAAAATGTAACTCAGTACATGTAGAATAGTTTAATTAAAATTTTATTTATCAGTTTGCTTAAAGCCAAGACATAGCTTTGTGCCACAAAAAGTTGTAAGCATCATGATAGCTGACAAGGAGAATCAAGAACCTTCACCAGAGGAGGATGACTTGCTAACATGTAGCACCAAATGTGCAAAAGTCTTGAATCAGTAGAATCACCTATGGAAGACCACATGACAGAGAAAGATGAGGAAGAACTAGCTAATGGATCTACATTTTAGAATGAGACTACTATGTTTCAAAGGTTACAGCTACTATTGAAATCACTAATATGGTGGTTAAAGGAAATAAGGACATTAACAGGAATGTACTATCTTATAAGGATAAACTTCTAGGTTTTAATGGGGTTGGAGATTCTAGGCATAAGGATTTGGATGAGGTAGTGGACCTGATGGTGGAAGATGTTGATGATCAAGAGGCTAATGAACAAGACAAGGAGGAAGATCCTGCTTATCCACAATTTAGGTTACCAATGAGGAAAAAGTGTAACTATGTTAACCTTAGAAGTTATCATTAATTGTCTCCAAAACATGTAGGCTCTATAGCATGTCTTTGACTTTATTAATATGGAGAATGACTATCATCTTATGAGATTCAATGATATGAAGGATTTCAACTTTGTTTTTCAAGAAGGTCCATGGATGGTAGTAGATCATTATCTTATTGTTCAATGTTGGTTCCCCAATTTTGGCCTTTTTCAAAATAATTTCCACAACATAATAATTTGGGCTTTCCAAAATGACCCATTGAATTTTATAACAAGCATTTTTCATAGAGGTTTAGGAATTGAATTGGACAAACTATAAAAAAGTTGATGCAAATACCTTAACGTGTAAAAAGAATGGGGAAAAGAATCTTGTGGAATTGGGCCAAATTCGCCAGGAGTTGTGTTAACATTAATATGAGAAAAAGATTCTTATCCAAGTTTAAATTATGAATAGAACCTGTCACGTTGAATATGAAGGCCTACATTTTATTTGCTTTTAATGTGGCCATTATGCTATATGTCTAATTTAGATGATAATTAGGAAGATAATATGGATGTTAATCTTAAAGAGAGTGAAAATTTGAGTCATTGGACTAATGCCTTACTAGTTTATGCAAGCCATAAAAAAGAGAATGATGTTATAGGAAAGATTGTTACGGGACCAGGTTTTTGTAAAGGGCTAAAGGAAACCAATGGACCTTCTAAAATTATTGGCAAGATAGGGAAGCAATAGTCTTATATCTTACTTCATTCTCCTAATAAAGGATAAGGCCAAGATTTGATTTTGTCTAAGAAATCAATGTCGAAGTCTCTGAAGTCCGCCTCTCAGTCCAACTTATCCTATATAGTTATTACTGCTTCCAAATTAGATGTAGAGGTGCTTAAACTAAAGGCTCAAGACAAGAATTTTATGCTTTAAATGTCTAAAGAGGTTTAGAAAACTAACAGCTTATTATGGATAAGGATGTTGTGGCTGAAGTTATAGGTGGCATGAGGTTTGCTTGTGAAAAACTCTAAGGTGTTGTGTTTTATTTCTTCTCTTATAATTTTGTTTATTTCATGAATTTGGTTACTTTAAATTATAAGGGAACATGTTATAAGGATCTCCAAACTCTAGTTAAGGTTTGGTAAGGAGATATGACATTCAGATTTTTGTTATTTTGGAATCAAAAGTTAGTGGTGATCAAGCCTTTAAAAGAATTAAGAAGTTAGGATTTCATGTTTATGTTCATATAGATGCTAAGGGTTACTTTGGCAGAATTTGGATTATGTGGAATCCAACCATATTCAGTTTTCGGTAATTCCTTATGCTAAATAATTTATTCATGCTCAAGTTAGAAGTATGGATGGATCTTATGATGTGCTTATAACTTTTGTTTATGGAAGCCCTGGACCATCTAAACATAGTAACCTTTGACAAGATTTAAAGTAGATTGCTCCATGCATGTTTAACCTGTGGGTTATTATGGGTGATTTTAATGCTTATTTGAGGATTGATGAGAAACAAGGCAGAGCTTTTCCAAACTAAAATTCTATAAAAACTTCAATAATTATGTATCTAGTTGTAATCTTTTAGATATGAGATTCAAAAGTCTGAAACTCACCTAGGAAAGAGGAAGATTAAAAGAATGTATTGATCATGGATTGTGTTATACTGAATGGAGATTGAAGTACCAAAGTGGAGTCATTCTGCACCTCCATCTTTTCAAATAAGATCTTAAATCATTATTATTAAAAATAGGTCAAGGAAGTTCCAAGAATTTAGGTAAGTGTCCATTTTGTTTTCATGTTGTTTAGTGTACTAATGATTATTTTCCTAGTGAGGTCGAGGATTGTTAGAAACAAAATAGAGATTGCATTTCACTTGCTGAGAAATTTTGGTCTAAAACATCTGATTGGAATTACAAGTTTTTGGCAAAATCCATAGAAAAAAGAATAAACTACTTGCTTGGATGAAAGGAATTAATAGAAGTTTTGCCATTCAGCCAAGTAGATTTCTTGAAAACCTCCAGAAGCAATTATCGAGGATTACAAAAAAGTGCTAATTTAAGAGGAGTTAACATGGTGCCAGAAATCTCAGAACAAGTGGTTGTTTTTTGGTGATAAAAATACTAAAATTTTTCATGTTTCTATTGTGATTTAGAAGAAAAGAAATAATATTAATAGATTGATGATGAAGAAAGGGGAATGGATTGATAATGAAGCTATGCTTAAAAGGAAGGCCATGGAGTTTTTCAAGAATCTATATTTAAAAGATGAGTTTCTATTTCAGGGTTTTCATATCCATAATTCTTTTCCTAAATTTCACAATCACACTATTCAAGAAATTAAAAGCCTAGTGATAATAGAGGAAATTAAAAATTCCATTTTTAGTATAGCTCATCTAAAAGCTCTAAATCCAAATGGTTTACATGCAATCCTTTTCTAGAGCCAATGAAGTTTGATGGGTAATTTAGTGTCAGAAATTATTTTCAACATTTCTAAGATTCCTTATTGTATTAAATATGTCAATGAGACTTTGCTTGTTCTTATTTTTAAAGTGCATAGTTTGGAAACTTTAAAATAGTTCAAACTTATCAAGCTTTGTAGTGTCATATACAAATTGTGTTGCATGCTACTTCTTCCAATTTGTTCATGATTTCTTCTCTAGATTTCTTCCAACACCTAACACGGCCAGGCCGTGTTAGGTAGCACGGCCAGGCCGTGTTAGGTAGCACGGCCGTGCTCTGTGCATGGTCTTCAATTTCTTCGATTTTGCTTTCCAAACTTTCTTGCAGCACCTAACACAGCTTGAGTGTGTTCCATGGCATAGACGTGCTAGGTGTATTCTTCATGTTTTCTTCAATTTTTGCTTGTTTTTTGCATGTATTCTCCTTCTATCCTTTCCTTGATCTAAATGCATCTTCATTTTTCACGTTTCTTTCTCTTTTTTAGGCCTTTTTGTCATCCTGCATAAAAAATATAAATCAAGAGCAGTATCTAGAATAAAACATAAAATCAAAGTAAAAATACTAAGAAAACACAAAATACTATCAACAAAATGGATCAAAACTATCTTATTTTTATGTCCTTTTTCCCATTTATCAACTCCCCAAATCTTGAACTTTTTCTTGTCCTCAAGCAAATCATCACAATATTCTCATCAAAAAGGGGGAAAAATTCAGACTTTCAATAAGAAGACAATCAATCTTTCATCCAATTTGTAAGATATCAATAGAAGCATGAACAAACATTCTTTTATTAGTTTTCCCTATCTAACATTGAACCTCTAATCCTCAACTCTTTCTTTTTTTATTTTTTATTTTTTTTTCACATGAATCAAGATGACTCTTAAAGCACTCAAGTGAGTTTCTTATCCTTTAGATCTCCCTAGCCTTATTTTTATTATTATTATTTTATTTTTTTTATTTTTTTTTCTTTTTAGTAAGTGCATTTTATGCTCCATCTCACTAGGAAATTTTTCTCCCTTTTTATTCTTCTCTTCTTTCTTTTTATCATCCAGTGAGTGCATTTTATACTCCATCTCACTAGGGTGCAAGGATCTAGGTACTCATATCAAAGACCTTTTTGGAACCCAAAGGTTCGATACTCAAAGCAAAGACCTTTTTGGGCACACCAACTCCCTCATTCTTTACCTCTCCCTACCTTCATACTTTCATCATACCAAAAGTCATCAAGAACATGCATTAGATATTTTAATAGGCCTAATGTTTAATTCTAGAGAAAGAAGACTAATTCAAGAATATTCAATTCAATATCTATCTCAAATCAAACATTCATGGATTCAAAACCAATTGTAATTCTTTTTTTTTTTAAGGGAAGGAGGCACAAAAATAAGATATGACTCAAAAGCATAAATAAATAAGAAAAAACAAAAATATGAAAAAGAAAAAGCAAAGCTTACCCCCCATGCTTGAATCCTACATTGTCCCTACTGTAGATAACACATGAAAGCTCAGAAAACAGGGGAAAGAATTGTACCTGCTCTATTGGTCTTCTGGTGGTGGTGGCGGAGGATGATGTTTGCTTATATGCCAGTTGTACATATGTTGCATCATCTGCTGCATGTTTTCCAGAATTGTTCTTTATTTCATTTGTTCTATTCTTTGATTCCTTATTTCCTCCTCTATTTGGTCGAGTCGCATGTGTAATGATCTTTATTCTTCTGGTTAAGTTTGGGAGGTTCCTAGAATGTCAGCTGGGGCCGGAAGTGGTTGTGGGAGATCATGTTCTTCTTTTTCATCACCTACATCTTCCCCTTCAAAAATTCCATCTAAAGGGTATCTCCAGTTATTTTCATTAGTGACAGTGGTGAGGCCGGTGTTGGGGAGTTGAAAAAGATTTCGTCCTCGAAAGTGAAGCTAATACTCAGAATTTATTTTAGCAATCAATTTCATGTGTAGGCAAGATTCCATACTTGTACTTCTAGGGTATAGGCCTCAAATCCAAAATAAATTGTCCCAACCCCAAGCCATGTGCAATGGCTGTCACTAATCCTCCCGTTACTATTTTTCCTGATGATGCATTTGCCACTCTTTGCATTTGATATACCATAAATGCCCCGGTGTTAACTTGATTATTGTTTATCATTGACCATATAAAATAAAGCTCTCTTTGACTTGCAACCCTGTCACTTTCTCCTCTTCCAGCAATAGTGTGCGCTAGGACACACTGTATGTATCTAAAATAGGGGTTACAGATCAAAGAAGCTTTTGATCTTGAAGGATTGTAATGGTTTCCTATAGTAATTGAGTCCTAAAAAATATGTGCTTGAGAACTTGAGCAGACAGATCTAGGACCCCTAGGAGGCAGCCTCAGTATTTCATTCAATTAGGCTAATGTTAAATTATAATCAATATCAAACAATCGAAAAGTGACTTATCCTTCATCAACCTCACAGCCTCTGAACAAAACTGTTTTTAAAAGAACTGAAAAACTCCAAGATCAATCTGGCATATGTTGAGAAATGCATAGTAATAAAATCTGGCCACCCAATCTGATCAAGCATGTAACGGATGTCATCAAGCAACCCCAAATGTTCTAAACAATCATCATCTAAATATTGGGTACTTAGCATTCCCCATTTTACTAATTGATCGTATCGACTCCGTTGATCATCATCAACAAAGACTATACCAAATTCATTAATTTCATGAAGCTGTTAGTTAATGGGATTGCCTCGTCTGCCATGAGCTAGATTAGATCATGAGGTTCAAGCTTGTTAAGCACAGGATCTTTTGGGAGCCATATTTTCTCAATATCATAGCAAGAACAACTTTTAAATGATCAAATTCAAATAACAACTAATTAACTAA
>JANHAO010015005.1:0-15040 GCA_026873985.1 Saraca asoca
TAGTGTTATTGAATCCATCGTCTATACAACTCTAGAATTCTAAAGTTTCATTGGGGTTGGACATAATGATAACTATATATCAATCTCACGGCCTTGAGCACACAGTGTCACCTTCATGGCCACAAGCATGAAGGGCCTGCAGTAGCACTGATGCAGGGAAGCAACAATGGCAAATATTTTGTGGGGGTTGAAATTAACAATACTCTGTAAAAAGTGGATCACTGGCCATGCAGTGTCCGGTAAAGCCCCAAAGGCTTGTGTGTCCACTTCTTTTTCTTTTGAGCATCTTTTGACTGCCTCCTAGCAAATGTTGTGGAGTACATAATTGTGGTCCATGGTCATCAACTAAAGTAGGGCAAATTTTTTTTTTTAGTTTCTTTTCTTTTTTAATACAAAAAGGACAAATAGAGCTTCTGTTTTGGTTTCTAGCAAGAAACATGACAAGGTGGAGAAATAATGGGGAATTCTTCAATACTCTAGGACTCATAAAAATAAAAGTTAATTGGAGTAGCGATAAAATCCCTTGTTTTCATCATAAAAGCTAGCTGTAAGTCACTTGAGTTTGCAAATATATATATTAATTGCAGCAACAAGGTGGGAATTAATTTGTCTCCCATTATGATAGTTATGATGGTGTGGAACACAAGAAGTTATGATTGTAAACTTGGAATCCTAAAAATCAAGGATTGAGAAGTATGTTCTCTTTCATGAACGGAAGAGCATTATGTCTCCTCTTCAAAGGTCAGTGCCGAACTATGAATCTTTCTAGCTAATGACATATAATGTCAAAAAAAAAAAAAAAAAATCTTCAAAATATTTAGATCTTTGGTCAATTCTAATATAGTAATATATAATAATATGTCTTGTGAAAATATAAATATGAATACAAAAGATAATATATATCTATATATATATAGTTTTAGTATTTAATCATTACTGATAATCAAAAATGAAGAAAAAGTTAATGATAAAGTTTGTTTCTAGGCATGTGGTCGTGCTCCCAATCTTTCTCTTTTATCGTTTCACATCTAATTAAAATGGTTATAAGAGTATAGTTTGAGTCTCAAGGGAGAAAAAAAAAATAGAAGAGTGAAAGAGGATCACTTCAATATAATAATGTGTAGCTTTGGTATCAAATTATAACAAGGAATGTGTGATTTTATAATATAATTTACTATTCCAATGATAAAATTATCAATTATGTCATTAACTACATGGTTTTCTTTTTTTTTTTTTAATCATCTAAAATTATGCCATTGACTATTTCACCAGTATCATACAGAAATATAACCATGCAGAATTTTAATGATCATGGAAAATAAAAAAAGAAGGGATTGTAACATAACTGATTATGCAATTTTATTTTGTGATGAGCTTTGATATATCAGAGACCAGAGAGAAGCAGACGTACCGTTTGAATATGAATTTGATCTTGAGTAGCTAATTGGAACCAGACGCGAACGATTGAACTCATCGAGCACAGAAACTGGACTTGGTTGCTGCTGTTGCTCCCCTTTAAGCTCCGAACAATTCCTTTCAGAAACCATTCTGATTTTACCTCCAAAACAACCCTCGCTGTTTGATATCGCCGGTGAAGGCGTCAGTTGATCCTTGCACCGTACAGCCTCTATGATCTTCTTCAGTGCCTTCAGATCCTCATCGCATTTCTGTAAGGCTCCCAACAGCCTCTGCCGCTTTTCCGACACCGATTCCGTTTCCGTTTCCGTTTCCGGTTCCGATGCAGGATAATCCTCCAGCCCCATTAGCCTCGCCACCAGCGCTGGTGTAGTCCGGACACTATCCGGTGGTGGTTTCACCGGATTTGAGCGGCGAATCTCCGCCGGCAAGGTCGGACTCCTTGGTATTTCGCAGGAAAATCTCGGATTACTTGCAGCATTAGTTATTTTCTCCTCTTTCTTTTTCTCTCCTTCATGTACCGAAGACGGTTTCGATTGTTTTGATAATTCAGTCTTTGCTGGAAAGGAACTCTCGTTCTTAATCTGCTTCTTTCCTGAAAACAAAAAAAACACGAAAAATTGTTACTGAAATCAGAGTAGAGTTGTAAGCCAGTATACACATTCATTTTCCCAGTAATCAAACAGATTTTGATAGAATAGATAGAAAATAAAAAATCAACGGACCAAAGGTGAGGAATCTGGAAGGGGAGTGGGATTTGCTGATGAAGTGGAGAATGCCGGACATGCAGCCAATGGTCTTGGCATGAAGCTTTTCCGGCGCATTTTCACGGCGTGACGACGTTGAGACCACGCTGTTTTGTCTCCTCATAACTCCCTCTACAAGGTGACACTGTCCGCGTGAGGGTGGTGGGAGTGTGAGAGAAAGAGAAAAAATAGAAAGGTGGTTTCATTTTCTTTTCCTTAATTTCTCTCTTGCTTTTTATTTACGGGAAAGAGCAAAGGATACATCAATTGGTTAAAGAGTTTAATGTTTTGTTTTTTATTAATTAATTTTGTGGAGAAACTCATAATTAAAAAGATAAATTTATTACATTAATTAAATAAAAATAAAAACACATATTATACTTATAACATTTATAGTTTCATAAAAAGAAGTATACAAAGAATGTAAAGCGAAGTAAATTGCACATAAACATAATAATGAATAAATGTTATGTATATATCCTTATTTTCATGTTAAAATTGTCTTTTTTTAATTAATTATAAATAAAAATACATGGAAATTATATTATTAGGTTATAATTATGATCTTAGTTGGATTTTTGGGGATAGTAGCAATGATTTATTGCCCTTTATATGATAAATGGAGAGGTGAAGGGAGGGATAGGGGGTGGGTGAGATTGGCACGAGATTTGGCTGAGTAGCTAGCAAGATGGTCATGGCTTGCAAGATGATCATTACGAAAAATTCCTGTGTTCACAACGCTTTCGCTTTCCAATTGATTTTGTATCTTCCCCTCTTTAGCATTGTTACGTTAACTAATATCGTATAATATCTTCTGAATTTAAAATTAAAATATCCCAACCATTAAAAATTTTATATTTATCCTTTATTTAAATAATACTAATATTTATAACGTCATTTTATGTTTCTTAAAAAAAATTATTTTTCTTTTCATTTTATCTATGATATGTGTGAATTTAATAGCTTCATATTTCTATGAATTACCAACCTACTCAACATTAATTTTCAAATTTCCTTATTGTAAGAAAAAAATGCTCAAATTTTTTCATCATAAAGTTTCTAATGATATATTTTGAGGTGGAATTAATCAAATGTTTGAACACTGATAAATAATCTAAAACAAAATTAATTTGATTTTAATTTGCCATTGAATGTGGAAAAGTAGAATTTTTTTCTGGATTGATTAAAGAAGATTTCTTAATTATTGATAATGTTTGAGCTGGCTTATCTTTTAGAATATTATAATTTTACTTGCTGCCTAAAATATTGCTTTTACCTTGAAAACTATTTATTTTTCTAAGTCATCTGACCAAAAGTTGGATCTTGATATATGAACTACAATATGTTTTTCCTTTAACTTTCCAGGAGCATGCAATCTCAGTGTATAATCAAAGTAATCCAGGAGCATGCTTTTGTTTGTTTCATGATTCCCATTCTTATCTTAGATCTAAAGCCATTGACCATAAGCCAAAAAAAAAAAAAAAAGACAGAAAAAAGAGGAAAGTCATTGATTGTTTTTGTCCCATGGATTTGGATTTCTGCTTGTTTTTATTTTTATATTTTATATTTATACTTACTTTTTATTCTGAAAAAAAGATAGCAAAATGAATATATATTTTTTAAGATAATTAAGTAACATATAAATGTAATTAAACGAATTTCAAACATAATTTATCCATAATTATGATAAGAAAAAACCTTGAAGAACTTTTTTATTTTTTGGTAAATGAAAAACCGAAGACCTTGGACTATGATGGCACACATATTTTGTGGCCCCTTTGTTATATGTTATTGCTAACCAAATGTGTCCTTAATTAGTGAGGGATTATGGCCACTTCACCCTTGAAAAGAAGATTAGTTACTAGTCAACAATGCTTAATCAATGATTATAGACTTAATTGTTGCGTTAGTGTCCCTTAACAAACTATAAAGGGGATAGATTATTTAGTGATTGAAAGTAATTATGGAGTTAAAATTATGGATTATGAGAAGCTATAAGTGCATTATTATAGGTTAGATTCTTATTATTGCTAAACTTTTAGGGTTAGGTAGTTGTATGAATATTTTATTTTTAATCTCATCGATTTGATTGAAAATATTCAATGATAATAATATTTCATATTTTTAAAATAAAGCAACCTATTTTATTTCCAAATTTTTCTCTAAAAAATATTTAATCATCATTACACCTAATTATAATTATGGTTATTTTAGTATGTTATATAAACTTAGTACCACACATCAAATGCCAAATAATATCAAATGAAAGGATTGAAGAAAAGCTCCATGCACAATTACTGACATAAAGGATTGAACATACTTGATTGAGAGAACTGAAACATCACTCTCAATTCCAACATTCCCACACTTCCACCTTAAGAAAGCACACTATGCCTTATTTGTGTTGTGTCTATAACAAAACAGAACCCTACCATCCAAAGTTATATCTGATAAAGAGCCAATTTCATTATAGTTTTATTTTAATGTCCATTATTATAAATGTTTCATTCAAGTCTCATATATCCCTTACCATCAACCTCATAAAAAATTGTAATTACGAAACTTAATAGCAATATTGTAATTATATATTACAAATTAAAACTAGATTTAATTACTATTTTATTATTTTTAATATACAAATTGAAGATATTTGTTTCTTCTTAAATATAATATTTTATTTTTTATCTATAATATATAAATTGGATCACATTTAATCTCTATTAATAACTTTAATTGAATTAAATATTAAAAACTCTAGTTAATATACAAAGCTCTAGTAAAACTCTAAGTTAGTAATTATTGGAAGGAAATGTATTTACTCACATGATGTTAATAATCAAATTAAGATTTTTTTTTTTTGCTCTAAATGAGTCATATAATTTATACTTTTTTTGACACAATAAAATTAGTTTTATTAATTTTTTTTCTGGTTTGGAGTTGATTGAAGATCAATATACCAAATAAAATTTTTTACTTTAAATTTGATTAAAATTATTTATTTAAAACTAATTTGATTCAATTTATATATTAAGAAAATTAAAATAAAATATTTCATAAGTTTGACCAAATGGAACATGTGGAATATCATGGAGAGCAAAATTGAGATTGAGTCTTAAAACTATAATGCATGGGTTTTCATGAACCACGTGGGACGTTGTCGTGTCAACCTATTGCAACTCAATGTGGCATAACATATGTTAAAGATGTAGATCTTTAAATTTTGAAGATATAACCTTAATTTTTGTAATAGGTGCTGGCTAGCTTGATGGGGACACCAAATCTATTGGATTTGGGGCAAAAGAATCCCAATGTTTTGAGTGCCTTGAGGAGCAAATATTATTGTCTGGACAATTAATTTGCCTTTTTTTTTTCTTTTTAAGATCGAATTTATGGCTAACAATAATCTTTTGGGAAAACAACGTATATTTAATTTGCTCAAACACCAACACATGATTTCACCCTTTGGATTTGAGAAAAGTTTCACCCCTTTGCAGCTTTGCTTAATCTCTACTCTTTACTAAAAAAAAAAAAAAAAGCCACTTATTTGCATCAATTTCTCTACTCTCGAACTTTGATCTTTTAAGTTTGTAACTTTTCAACTGAAACAAATTAATGGAAAGGAATCGTGGATGATAACAGAATGACTTGCACAAGAAATAAAATCAATAACATATGATAGAAATGATTCGTCAAGCACATTTCAACGTTCAAGTTAGTTTTAGAAGTAGAGCTTTAATATATATAGTGAAAATGATCTACAAAAGAAATACCTTAGTATTGATATAGGTACTAATCATGTCAATTAGTGTACTTCTAGGTGAATGAAGTTCTTCCACATATTTTGAGCACATTGGTAGTGTGAACCAAATTTTCACTTAGTGATTACTGTGATTATGTTACTTGTACATGTCTAAATCATGTCAATTGTTAAGTGACAATTTTTAGGATAACTTGTTCAGGTTTTTTGGTGACAAACTCCGTTCCCCAAATCGATCGATCAAGTGCTATTAGTTGTTTGACTTAAGCCTATACCTTTACCTTTGCGCTGCAATTGTTTTCTTGAACCATTTGACTTAAGCCTAACTGCCATGCATTTGGTTAAGTCGATTAACTTACTGTCGGTCTGGGTATGTCACTTGCTGTGATTATGTTATTTGTACATGTCTAAATCATGTCAATTGTTGAGTGATGATTTTTAGGATAACTTATTCAGGTTTTTTGGTGACTAACTCTGTTCCCCAAACCGATCAATCAAGTACTATTGGTTGTTTGACTTAAGCCTATACCTTTACCCTTGCGTTGCAATTGTTTTCTTGAACCATTCGACTTAGGCCTAACTGCCATGCACTTGGTTAAGTCAATTGACTTACTATCGGTCTAGGTCTTTATTGATCAACCATAGTCCTATGCAACATCGAGTTGTTGTTTTTGAGTGACTCACTTTTATTGTAGGGGTTTGGTCTTACTTGCAATAATGCAAATCATTCAATTGACTGTGGCCTTGGACCACTTTTTAATGACTTGATCTGTTATAAAGCATGTGCTTGTCGACAGTGATATGGATTGATCGTTCAATTGATTTCTTCATATGATTTGTTAGGTACGAACATAGGTCGGTTGACTTATCTACTTAGCCTAATCAACTAGTCACATTTTGGTTTAGTGGATCAATTATGACTATGCTAACTGCTGCCTTCTGATAATCTATTGCTTTTGGACTGTGTAAATGACCAACCTTAAAAGTTGATAAAATGCCATGTTATTACAAGAAATTGTTATATATTATAAGTATGACTTGTATTCTTATTCATTTACTAATTCGAGTTGAGTGGTTAGTTTTTCTCATTTTTAATATTTTAAAAATTAGAAGAATAGATTTTTAATATACATAAATTTTATAAAATTAATAAATTAATAAAATTAATAATTAGAGTATAAATAAAGGCAAATATTATAATAACATTTTAAGAACTTCTTCCTTGTTATAATGCAAATGAATTGAGGCATATGATGGATCACGAAAAATAATCCATAATATGTTAACTCGAGACAGAAATTAATATTTACTTAGTTTTGATCAATTTTGAATAACTTAAGATTTTAGATTGAAATAGTTCCCAAGATCAATTGGTACAATGATAATTTAACACAACATGTTTAGAGAAAAAAATCAAAATTACTTGATTTTTTTTCTTTTAGAAAAATATATTAATCTTTATTGAGATTTAATGAAATTATGCATATCTTTCATTTAATTTTAAAATGTACTCAAATTTTTCTTAAAAAATAAAATAATGATACATTTAAATTTAAATTTGAATTTTTATTGAAAAATTATGAGAAAAGATGATCATACAATTCAAATCTATCAGTATGAGATATTTTAAATATGTTGTAATTGCTTTAATTAAAATTAATGAAAATGTCAAATTTTTATGCAAGTATAGTAATTTTTTAACCATTTAAATTTAATTAAAGTGTATATTTTATAACAAAATACTTAAAATATCTTATATTATTTGATTTAATTCTATAACTATCTCTTTTCATCATTTCATGTTGAAAAATTTAAATTTGAATTTAAATATAACATCTTTTTTTATATTTTAGAAAATATCTAAATAAAATTTTAAATTAAAAGAAAAACTAGATTTTAAATTTTCAGTTGGTTCTAAACATAGACTTGGATTGATGCATCACATGATATAACATCAAAAGAATTATCAACTCTTTTCAGTTATTTTTGTATAATTCAAAGTTACAATTACAAGAGTAAAAATAACATCATTTGGATTATACAAGAATTTTCATTCACAAGAATCACAACTTAACCAAACAATCTTCAGAAAGAAACAAACCTAGCTTTGAGGTTGGGAAAGGAAAGTAGCATCAGCATTCTCATCACTGCTATAAAGGCAAGGATGTTGCTCAAATCCCAGCGTCTGCAATATCTTCCTGGCCATCACCACAACCTCTCTATTGCTCAACGGATTCAAATTCTCCTTCAACACCATCTGAACCGCATTGCTAAATGCTCCATACGCCTTTGCACCGTTAATCTTGGGATTCATATCCGCTGAGGTCTCGTTAGCTTGGCATCCACTCAGCAGAATTCCCTCGTCGGGCCTCAACGGCTCGAACAAATCAAGATCAAGGAATGGAATCCGGAACCTCAAACTGGCCTCGGATCCGAAGAACTCTAACAAGTGGGTTCCGATGTCGGAGGTGTTTATTTTTGTTAAGGATGAGAGGTGTTGTAGTATGGAGTCGAAGGGGATAGTCTTGGGGCTGTAATTTTGTTTGTCAATGGATGAAGAAGTTGGTCCTATTTGTTCCTTTTCTTTGTCAATGAGGCCGCCGCTGTGGCATGAATCTGAAAGGATTGTGAAGCTGGCTCCTTTTGGCAGCCGATTTACAAGTTGCCGGAAGTCCAAATCTGCATATTATGAAACAATATTTGGTGTCAATTGGTGCCAAATTTTGTAATTTAGCTCTTAAAAATTCTTACTGGAGAGTTTATCATTGGACGAACTACCTCTCGTGATGAATTTTTTTTTTTTTTTTTTAATACTTGCAACTAAACAATCCACAGAAGATCAGATTATATAGCAAGCCAAATTTAGATGCCAACATAGACCATAACAACAATAATGCAAATTGCAATTAGGAATATGTCATTTGCACCTTCACCACAACTTTTTTGATCATTACAAATATTATGATTCATCCAAGATAGATAAACACAAAAAATCAGAAGAAGACGTGGGTTCCACAAAAAATGGAGTGCATGCATGCTTGAATCTCTTTTTTTCTTGATGAAGTAAGAATCAGACCAAACATGTTAGAATCCTTCTTGAAAGAAGTTATGAATGTGGGTAGTGTAACTAACTAGCACCTCTGCTTTTGTGGAAATTTCGATTTAAGAGGGAAGTTATACAAACCGGTAATGAGATTGAAATCACAAGGAACAATGGCTTCCTCTTGGCGGAAGGGATGGCCAGGTTTCATTGATGGAATCCTGGTTCCATGTCCACTGTAATGAAAATAGAGTATATCCCCAGCATCAGCTTTCTCAACCATTCCAGCAAGTGCTTTCTTGATATTAGCTCCTGTGGGCATCACCAGAGAGCCAGGCTCATCAGTCAGCAGCTCAATGTTGCTTTCATCAAACCCAAACCTTTTCACCAGCATCCCTCTCATGGCCAACACATCGTTGATGCAGCCATGAAGTTCGTTAGGTGTGTTGAAGTAATTGCACCCAACCAAAACGGCTAGTCTCTTGTTTTGACCCTCCATTTTTCAGGCACTAGGAAAAATGATAAGAAGATTAGTTCTTAATTGTGTTCACAATTGCTGTGAGTTATTGGGTTTCTTCCAGTGTTTGAGATTTATAGTTTCTTGGAGGGCCTTTCTTTGGCTTTCTTTTTCATACAAGAAACCTTGTGCGTCATTTTGATTGGCTTTCAAGTGAGGGAACTTCCATTTTTTTAATATACTAGAGCATTTCATGACACACACACACTAGAGCACTTTCCAAGACACAACAAATAATTTTAATTTTGGTTTGCGCGAGACAAAGCAAGCCCCATGTCTTTTTGTTTTTTTTTTTTTTTGTTTTGAATTAAAAAGCAGATCACCCATGTTCAATTCAAAAGCAGTTTTTTGCAAGTTGATCTTAAGAGATAATTTCTATAATTTGTGAGATTCAAATATGTTTATGCCTCTAATTACACATTTCAAACTCACTTATGGATTGCTAAATCTGCCTTAGAATATATTTGTATTTTTTTTCCCAACAAGGTACTCGCCATAGCTAGCTGCTTACTCCAAACTAAACAAGTCTTTTGTTTTTTATTTATGACGAAAATACAGGTCATGCCCAATTTTATTTCAAGTTGCAAAATTTGCAAGGCAAAGTAATATAGACTGATGTATTTGGACCTACTCCAGAGCCTTAGGAGTTTGGCATTAAAGCAATATCTCAATTGCACCTTCTCATATGGCAGTTTTGGAAAAAATCATCCCTTTAAATTCATCAGACACTTGCTAAATGACCACCCTTTTTACCATATTACCAGCTAAATCTTGAGGGTGATTTGCCTAATAATAGCATCAATACTCTTCAGATCATTGTATGCCAACTTGAAGGTTGGACAAGATTTATTAATATCTTAACTTGGAAATTAATATTCTGGAAGAGGAAGCTCAGTTCCTTCAAAACTGCATTGCGTACAAGCAATCCTCGTACAATGTGTCCAATTAATGACTCTCACCGGCCAGCAACCATTCATGTTTCTGTTTGTGAATACAGAAAGAATAATAGAAAATACAAAGAGTGTAGTATGACTTCACGTATATACACTCGTTTTGGACAAGCAAATAAGGATATGTGGCCAATGCTTGTTTCTGATTAGATTTGTACTATTCAAATCCAGGTGAAAAGCATCAGTCCATTCATGGAGTCTTCAAGGGAATATCAAAAATTTTAACTCGAAAATTTTAAATTTCTAATCTCATGGACTACGGGGACGCTCAAAGAAAATCTAAGTATTTCAAGAATAAGATAGAATTCTTGTGATCACCTGCCTTGTCTCTCAACAAATGAGCATAGGAATTAAATCGAAGACAAGAATATGTAAGAGTATGGACGGAAACTCAACCTTTTTTTTTTTTTTTTCTTTCTTCTTTCTTTCAAAGAGAAGGAAACAAAATTACATTCATCAAGTGAGTTTGAGACTAAGCAAAACCATATGTACATATATGCCTAAAGAACTCTCATGCCATCTACCAATAACCTGGTAATATAAAGGCTCACATGCTTTTCAGATTTCATCCAGAGGAAAGGGAAAGGGAAACCTGAAGAGTACATCTTAAACATCTTTCCAAACATTAAAGTCAGAAGTTGAGCCATTATAGTTTATTATTTTGTCTTGGCATCCTATAAAGGTTGTACTCCTAATTGGATCTATGTTTATTAATGCATGGGCTGTACCCCTAGGGCTAGTAGCAACAGCAATCTCATCTGCTCCAACAATCACTTCTGCATAACCATTATCAGCTACCTTGCTGTTCTCCAACTGCAAATAGTTTGGATGTCATGAACAAGAAATTAATACAGATCAATAACACCAGAATGAGAGAAATGCCAACTAAAAATTTTGTCTATCCATTCTTAATTTGGAAAATAGTTCTCCCATTTAACGGCAGCAATTAGTTGTTGAAAAGGAATTCCTTATTTCAGTACCATTCATCACTTTCGTAGATTTTTGTAGTAGATCAAAATGATCTCCCATCATAAATGAAATGAAACACAAGTATCTTTTTCTCTTCAGTCTTCACCATTCTTCTTAGGCTATTGTAAATCGTGATTGCAATCAGTAACAAAACACTCATATAGAAGTGACAAAAGAACAAAAATATGCATTCGTTTACTATTTGTAGAGCCTCTAATCCTCAACCATGGCCTGAACAAGTAGCCCAAAATTACAATTATCAGAAGGCAGTCCCCAGATAGCGTGTATAAATCTTTTGTTTTTACAATACTATCTGAATGTAGAATCAGAAATCTGTGACAAGTAGCCCAAAATTATAATAAACAAAAGGCAAAGTAACCAGATAGCATGTATAAATCTTCAGGTTTTGCAATACTGCCCGAATGCAGAAGCAGAGATCTGTGATGTTCAAAAATGGGATAGAGAAATCAATTAAAATCTTAAAATTTGAGAAACAGAATTCAGGTTAGTTGTTTACATGCATCATTTGAAGTTTTGAACAAACAAAAGTTTATTCTCTTTAGCATGGTGCCATGTGTATGCTTATGCTAGTCTTTTAAGCTATTTCCCATTCCAATTGCATTCATTAGAGCATCTTCTGGAAAACAAGTTTCCTGACTCAATCAATGTGTTAGAATCAATCCATTGGCACGGCATGCATCAACGAAGAGAAACCAATTATGTGGAGTCAAGTACAAAATATGAGCCTACCCTAAATTTCGTTGTGGCACCCCAAATGACAAATGTCTCATTACAATCATGGTGTCTGTGATTTCCTCTTATCTTGCCAGGTCGTATTTCTCCAATATGAAGTGATGCACAGGTGACAGCTCCACCTGCAAATAAGTATGCTTCTTTTTCAAATGCTAGAACTCCATAATAGAATACTTGAATATTCCTCTTTTTTTTTTTTTTTAAACTTCTTCTCTTCTGAATTCCCCAACAATGTACTTTTCATTATCCACCCAAATTCACTCAAGACAAGAGCACATTGTTGTTGCTAACTTTAAACAGAATATAAAAGTTAAGTCTTTGTATCATCGGCAAAGATATTATCTTTCATAAGCTAAATTTCCATCTGTCCTGAAGCATGTGCAGTCAGTACCAAATAAACTAACTGAAGCTACCACAGCTTTGGGGAACTAACAAAGCAGACCTAAAATCTGAAATTGATATAAGTAGAAATTAGCCTTTCAGTGAATTGGGAATGGAGAAATCGATTTCCCAAAAACGATGATTGAAGAGTACAATAACTTCAAAGAGAGTAATCAAATTGATAATACCCACAAAACAATATTCAAAGTGCTCGTAGATTAGAGTGCAGAAGATAGAATGAGACGCACCAGAAATGCCGGAGCTAGAGGCAAGAGAAACAGGATCGAGCAACCATCCACGCTTGTCTTTGGCAATCTGGGAAGGAATCCCAGAGCTGAACCTCACCAAATTCGCCTTCATATCAGCCTCCGTGCTCCATTCTGCATCATTTCCCGTGTACCCAGCTGAAAATTGAGAAGTTCGTTGCAATCTGATAGAGATCCATGTAAGGAACAGGAAAAGGCTGAGAACAAAAGGCAGAGAGTGAGGCTTCTGGAAGAACTGCACAATGGAGGCAAGATAACCGGGTCGGATCTGAAATGGATTGTCCGGAGCAGGGCTGTTTATGTAGACGATTCTTCTGGGGTTCGCTGTCATCGAGTCCCTTCTCTCTGTTTGCACCCTCATCTTTGTGCTCTGTGCTTCTTCTTCGCTGTCTTTCTTGTTCCTCTGATTTCTGGATTAGCCAAGTTCAGAGTGCCATTAGTTTATCTGCTGTTGGTTTGGATATGGTTACTCAATTCGAGACTCTAGCACGCCGTTTCCGAGGGGAAACAAATTGGATAAAGTGTTCTCATGGAAGGCTGGGAGTCGATAAGTAAGTTGCTATCTGATAAATTAATTATTAATTATTTTATTAATTATTAACTATTAATTAATAGTTAAAAATTAAAAATTGAAAATTTTAACTGATTGTATTAATATCGTTTAATAAAATTAGCTGTTGAATTAATTTATAAAAGTAAAATAATATTTTAATATAATTAAATGATATTTATTTTGAGATCAAGTATATTTATACAATCAGAATATTTAAAATAAGAATAAAATTATTTAAAATTTAATTAAATTATATTTTATAATATTATATATTTATTTATATTAAATTAATAAACATATGTCAAATATATAATTATATATAAATTTTTTTTATCTTCTTTGATTTTGTGAAAAAAAAAATCAAATATAATATGACATTAGAAAAAAAATAAGTATTAAAAATAAATATTTCTAATTAGGACATAAACTGTCAATTAACCAAAAAGATATGATTAAATTAGAAAAAAATAAAAAATTCTATTTTAATAAGTTATAAGCTATTTAAAGTAACATTTTAAAATAGAATTTTTTTTCCAAAAATCTAGTGCATCAAATACCTCTATAATATGAAAGAGAGCTACTTAACTAATTCAAAAAGTTAAAAGTTAACTTTTTTAATGCGCCAAACACATACTTAGTATGGTGTGCCTAGAAATAATAATAATAATAATGTTATGTGTATTTTCTGATACTATATGAAATGGGCTGACAAAAGTCCAGCAAACAAATTCAATGGGGAAAGGCCTAACCTGTCTGTGACCTAGTATCGAAGTCGCTTAGCAAAGGCATCAGATGGGCGATTGCAAGCTTAGAATGCAGGACGAGGTTGAAGCAACAATCCTAGCTCATTAGAGACGAGCTTCAACTCGCTAGATGAAGTAGGTCCTCAATCGTATTCCAAAAAGATACTTTGGCTAGACTCGAGAATAGGACCGACTCGCATAATCGGCAAGTCACCCTGTGCAAACTCAGACCATCAAGCTAACTATCACAGGCATTGGGTACGAATGCCCAAGTCTAAAGTGGTCAGAGGCACGTTCCCTCAACTGGCAAGTCAGCCCCCCGAGACTTACACATCAGCCTTCAACAATTTGACAGTGAATTATCTATCATTTATTGCCTAATACGGTAGACAAGATAGATTTATAATTTGTTAAATTACACTTATAACCATTTCCATTTCTATAAATAGGGAGAAAGATCATTGTAATAGTAGTGAAAAATACATACTGAAACTCTGCCAAAGTAGTGTTAGAATCTTTGTATTGTAGTTTTGTTGGTTAAAATAGTGAAATCACTGCACAAAGCTAATATAAACTATTGTGGACATAGGAGTTACACTGACTTTGATGAAACCACATTAAAAAGTCCCTTTTTGCCTTTGTTGTTCTTTCTCCCTTTCTTCTCATCTCGCATTCATTCAATCAAACTGCAGTTTGAGGGTTTTAAGAACTATTCCGATTGACTGAAATTTGGATTTACCAAATTTCACCGTCAACATTTTGGCACTAGAAGGAGGGCCTTAACTGCATCTCTCTTTGGTCTATTGTTTAATTGCAATGGCAAGAGGGAGATGTTAGTCGAATATAGGTGCCCTAGAGTCAATGTGATTGGGCTCTATTGCATCTATGACTAAGCGATCTGTGGATTTGGATAATAAAGGTTGAATATTCATCTTATATTGCATATTAT
>JANHAO010015006.1:0-15024 GCA_026873985.1 Saraca asoca
CTCAACTAAAGGTTAGTTTTGTTTCCTTCATCTCTGATTTGATCTGGAACCTTAACCAATGAGATTCATGGGTGGTTTGGGGCCGACCATGGGTGCTGTATTTCCAGAAAAAAAATTTGAACTTTTGCCCTCCCATGGTTGATCCAAACCCTTCACAATGTTCTTAACTAAAAGCAAAACTAGGACTTTAAATATATTATAAGGTTCAAAGTAGGCCATAAAATTGGAAACAAAAAACATTGTCCTAGGTGGTCATGCAACACTCATTTCATCAATAATGCAAACTATTCCTACATATTCCATGTCTATTATGAAAATCCCACTTTAGATCTACTAGACTAGATTTACTAGCTAGAAAATTCTAGTTGAATGCAGGGAAAGACAAATAATATTATTATACACCAATTAGTTGAGGTCAACTATGTCAACCAAAAGTTTATGGTGGTTTGGAGTTTAAATGATTTTTGGATATCAATATTGCTTTCTTGACAAAACTAGTATGGCATTTGCAAACTAAGCAGGATCAATCATGGGTAGCATTTAAGAGAAACTGATATACTAATTGTTAAGTCCTTTAAATTATTGGCATAAGCTTAGAAAGGTACTATGGAGACATTTGAAACCTTGAAAATTGGTGCATACTACGTAATACGGTCAAGAACTACTTTAATAACTAAAGCTCCCTAGCTCCCAACTGTAAGAAACTACCAACCTCAACCTCTTACTTAAATCCCTATAAATTGGACCATCAACTCTCTTTGGATACCAAATACTGGAACCTGGAATGAAGAAATGGTTTGTAGAATTTTTATAGAGAAGGATGTTGGTATGGTTATTGAATTTTGGATCTCTCAACAAGGTGAAGTTGAAATAGTCTAGATATTGGAAACATCATGCCAATTTTCTATCAAATTAATATATCATGCATGAAACATGTATTACTTCACCAAGGAAGAATCAATGATCTGGTAAAAACTTTAGAGTTCAAAGGTGCATAATAGGGTCAACATGGCCTTAAGGAGGTTCGCCCAATGAGTGATTCCAATAAGAGAAAGAATACAATAATTTGCCAACCTGACAAATAAAAAATGTCCTCTTTATAATGTAGCTATAGAAACTGATTTGTACATCATGACATATTATGATGTTACTAGACTTATGTGGTTTAGATTGCTAGGTTTATATTTACATACCTTATCATTTACTGACCCTATGGATTTCCTTATTGATGTTGTGCATGCAAGTAACAAATTAGGTTCATTTTTAAGGCAAAACGTAAAACCAAAGGTCATAACAGTTGTAGCCATAATTCAGAAAAGGACCTAGAAAGCAAAAAACAATCTCATTTTCAACAACTTTCTTGTGGACCTATCTAGAATAGGCATGCTTGTAGAGAATAATCTTATAATAGAACTTTCAAGACATGCTTACTTTGCACCACAACTCATGGCCATCCCTCCCACCATTTGGTATCCCCCAGCAAAAGACTGCGTCAAACTCAGTGTTGATGCAAGCTGGAAAGATAATGAAGTAGCTATTGTTATACTTGCTTAGAATGAGATAGGAGCAATTCAGGAATTGTGGCTTGAAAAATGCAAGTGTAACACCATCCAAGAAGCTGAAGCTAAAGCTATTCTCAAGGCTTATGATGTTGCTCAGGTTATGCAAGCTAAGAAAATTCTTATTAAAAGTGATTGTAAGCCATTAGTAGATGTTATTTTAAGTTATTCCCTAGGCCTATGGTCAATAACTACTAGTGATAAAGAAAGAAAAGTATACATAGAAGCTCATCCATTAGTTTTAATTCACTAGATCAATCATCTTGGTAATATGACTATTCATGGGTATGCATATTAGGTGTTTAATATCATTAAAAGTAGGTCAAGTTCTATATTCTTAGTCTTTTCATCAATTAAGGTAATCTGTACTCATGAACAAGTTGTTTTGTAATGTATTTGATCCTTTATAGTAGCAAAAAAAAAACATTTACACACACGGTAAATTATATTAGAACAAATCACACACATGTTTTTTAAATTTAATCTAATTACATTTTTATCATTTTATTCTTTATAAATATACATTCAAATATCTTACTTCTATATTTTAAATATATAATTACCTCCCTTGTTATACAAGAATAAAGGATGTCAGAGTATATTTATGAAAAATAAAAAGGTATGAGTGTAATTAAACTAAATTTCAAAGAAAATAAATATGATTTATCCATTATATAATGTTCAAAGCATTTTTTTATACATAAAAATATAATTTTGCTAAGTTAGAAATAATGTTTAAGGTATTTTTATACATATTATAATGTTTAAAGTAAGCACATGCACAAGCTAGTTAGAAGGGGTTTAAGCGAATTAATTTTAACTATCCAAGTCAGTTTAGAGTATTTTCAAGTGGTTAATATTAGTTTAAATTTTTTAAAAGTCTTTTTTTATTTTTTTTTGTGTTATTGTTACAAAAATTAGCACTTGTAATTATAAAAATATAACTATAATTTCAAAGTTTAATGTAAATTATCTTACAAATGTTATGATTCATATACGATGCATAGTTTCACATCAATGAAATATGAATTTATAAAAATTATGCACTACATTGTGTACATTATTTGCTCAACTACATATTAATTAATAAAAATATGTTACACAATGACAATTATCATGTGATTTCATAGTGTACATATAATCAATAGTACACTACACTATACATATTCTTTACCACACATTCAATGGAAAAACACAATAGCAGATAAAATAATTTATTTGGTTGTAAGATGAAACTTTGGATGGGTTCAATTGGAAGTGGTTAGAATTTTTTTAAACCATTCTTAACTATAAGCTATTTTTTTTTTTTGGAAAAAAATTCATCCATTTCAAACTGTATTTAAATTTAAACCACTTTCAACTGTTCGATTTTAATTTAATTCAATCAATTTTTTGGTATTTTTTTTGGCTAATCATAGTTTAAAGTTTAAGCATCAAATTTTTCTTTTCCAAATTGGCGCACATAAAAAAAAAAAGTTAACTGCTTATATGTATTGTAGCCATAAAAAAAAAGAGATGAGAGAGAAAAAAAGATTTTTAAATTAAAATTTGAAAAGTTTGGGATGGTTGGATCTTATTCCACCAATTTTGAAAACTTAAAAATCATATTTTTAAACTATACAAAAATTACATAATTTAATAAAATAGTTAATTAAGTTCACATAATTTAAGAGTTTCATTTCAAAATTTTTAAAATTAGTGGGTAAGATCCAACCATCCTAAGGTGGAGGTGTCTTTTGCATTTTTCTAGTTCAAATAAGATTTATCACATATTTAATATGATAAAATCCTCTCTCTTGTGAGAACATCTTGTAGAACTGCTATGATCGCACATCCTTAACTACAATCAAAGAACTAACTAATTGATCTCTCATCAAATCATCATGAAGATGGAAGTGAATTCATCTACAGATGTGGATTCAGACTCAACAAAGCCAGTCCTTACTTCAGCACCAGAGTCTGACTCACGGGCTACTAGGCACACCTTCATCCTATTAGGTTGAATATTTAATAAGAAATTACTAAACTAAGGTGCCATCTAAAATTTGATGCAAAAAATATGGAATTTTAGAGGCGATCTGGTGACTGCACATATTGGGCAAATTTGTTTGCCATATCAACAAATGCGAAGGATTGTTACTCCAATATACTAGAGGACTCCCCATGGCATCTAATGAGTAAATTTATGAATGTCAAGGCTTGGTATTCATCAATCACTGGTGATGAAGTGGACATGAGCATGACTGCTTTCTAGATTCAGGTACATAATCTCCCACTAGACTATATGCTTATGGATAATATTCCTATCATAGGGAAACAATTAAGGATGGTAGTTAAGTTTGAGAAAGCCTACTATAATGGTATACTATTAAGGTCATTTGTAAGAATTTGTGTACTAGTTGAGCTGTATAAACCATTGAAATTAGGGTTATGGATGTTAAAAGGGAATCGGGAAAAGATCTAGGTGGAATTTAAGTATGAAAGTTTATAGCATTTTTGTTATGGGTCTGGTGTCATAGGTCATAAAATCAAGGAATGTTCACAGCCTAGAATGTGGGGCACAGATACTCCATAATACAAATGATACAATGTTAGACTAGGAGTTAGTCCGGCTAAGGCTTTCACATTTTTAACTGAGGAAATGAAAAATAGGCAATTAAGCTCTTAACCACATATAGATTATTTCTACAACCCTAATCCAGGGTTGAGCACATTGATGGAAGAACGTGTTATTTAGGAGGTTTCCCACTAACTTAAACAACAAGTGTCAGTCACCAAGGTGATAGGAAAACATCACATACATGCTAAATCAGGGCACACCGACAAGCTTTGGTTACTGACCCAATCTAAGATAACTACTTCAGTTCCCTCTTTATCTAAGAGTATGTTTGCATATCCAATAAAAGGAAAAAAATCTAACCAAGAGGAGGATAATTCTAATATTGACAATCATGCTTACAAAAGTCTAACTAACTCAGTTTGGGTTAAGGAAAAACTTAGCTTCAACTTAGGTTCTAATAGTTGCATGCTTAAGACTCAAGATAGGAAAATAGGACACTGGAAGTCTAAAGCTAGGAAATTAAGATCAGAAAGTACTTTTGTAGTTGCTACTGGCACACCAAATTCAAACATAATGACTATGGCCGAGAAAGCAAGCCTTACCAAGCCCCCAAGTCACCATAAAACTCTTAAGTTGGAACTGTTGAAGGTGTAATAATGCCTTGATAGTGAGAGCCCTCCGGGCTCTCATATGAAGGAATAGGCTTCATATTGTATTCTTATGTGAAACTAACTTAAATAACAGATATGTGAAATAACTTATAGGATAGGTTTTCTAAATTATCATATTGTTGAAGCTACTAAAGGTAAGGGTGGTTTAGCATTTTTCTGGTCTGTACTAATGCAATTAAAGGTTATAAGGTCATCTCATAGATTCATTCATACAAAAATAGTAGAATCATAGCTAGATAGACTGTGGAATGCAACTTTTATGTATGGTTTCCTTTATCAAACTTACAGACATCAATTATGGAATCAGCTCTGTGACATTCACAAAGGTGTGGCATAACCTTAGGCACTTTTAGGGGATTGGAATGCTCTATTAATTATAGGAGACAAATATGGTGGAAGATTGGTAGGTAATTCTCATAATGTCACTTTTTAGGAGTTTGTTCAACATATCAGGGGTATGGACATTAACTTTTAGGGTTATCTATTAACATGGACAAATAATAGTGCAAATCATGCAAACATTTAGGAAAGACCAAACAAGGTGATGGGATGTACTGAATGGAGAATGTTGTGTCCTAAAGCCGGTGTGATCCATCTCACTAGACCAAACTTAGATCACAGCCTGATTTTTCTAGACACTTATGCTGACTTTAATAAATTGCATCAACCTTTCAAATTTCTCACTGCTTGGACACGAGACAGGAGCTATAAAGAGGTCATAGCAGAAGCATGGTAGACTGATATTCAAGGATCCCAATTATACAAACTGCTGCAGAAAATAATAAAGGGTTTGCAATGAATAGAAAAAATGGAACACTAGCTACTTTGGCTATACACATACAAGAATCAAGTAGTTGACATCCTTATTGGAGGAGACCCGAGCCAAGCTCCAATTAAGTGGAACCTATAATTTCAAAAATATATTCAATATAAGCTTGATGAACAATTAGCTAGGAATGAAGAAATTTAGAAGCACAAGTCAAGGAATAACTAGTTTCACCATGGAGACTCAAACTTAAAATTCTTTCATCTCTCCACCCTTATGAGGAGAAGGAGAAACGTTATTGCTCAGCTTATAGTGGATGAGAATACATGGCTGTAGTATAAAGAGTTAATAGGTAACCATAATGTGAATAATTTTCAATAGCTATTTACTTCTTCAAATCTTGTTATTCTAGAAGACTTGAATGGCTTAATTAATGTGAAGATTATTGAGGAAGAAAATTCCAAGATGATAGCTACCCCATCAACTAAGGAGATTTGTTAAACACTAAGAGCTATGAATCCTTATGGCTTTCCTGGTCTAAACGATTGTCCTATATGTTTTTATATGGAATTCTAGGATATGATGGGTAAATTAGTGATAAGGGTGGTGTAATCTTTTTTCAGCAATGGATATCTTTTAAAGGAAATGAACTACACATATTGTCCTGATTCCAAAAGATAAGAAAGCTAATTCTATACATGAGTTTCATCTAAACAACTTATGCAATATTGTTTATAAACTTATATAAAAAATTTTAACATCTCAAATGAAGGAATCACTCAGAAGAATTATAGCTCCATCTCAATCAACATTTGCTCCTGGGAGATGGATTCTTGAGAATAGGCTGTTAGCCTAAGAACTAATAAGTAAGGTTAGGAAAAAGAGATGGAAAGGTGGTCTCATAGAGATTAAGCTAGATATGCAAAAGGCGTATGATAGGATCGAGTGGAATTTTGTGACCAAAGTTCTAAGGTTATTTGGTTATGATGACAAATTTATACAATGAATCTTCTAATGCATCTTTACAACTTCCTACTCAATTTTGCTAAATGACAACCCTTATGGTAAGTTTAAGGCTAGCTGCAGAGTAAGATAAGGTGATCCACTCTTACCATATATGTTTATACTTTGCTCGGAGGTCTTAACCAGACTATTAATAAGAGCTGAACAATATGGACACATTCATGGAATCCAAATTACAAATTTTGCCTTATTAATCTCTCACTTAATGTTTGTAGATGATATCATGATTTTCACAAGAACAAATATGTTAAAAGCAGAATATCTGAGGGAGTGCATTAATATATATAAATCTTGGTTAGGACAACTAGTGAATTTGTAAAAATCAAGGATATTTTACTCACCAAATAGTAGGAAGAGGGTAAGAAGAGAAATTTTTATTGTTTTGAATCTTGAGAATACCAGAAATGATTCCAAATACCTTGGTATCCCATTGTTTCTAACTAAAAAATAAATGTAGAGATTTTAAATTCCTCTTGGACAAAGTGCAATCCAAATTGCAAGGTTGGAAGCAGAAAGTTCTATCCTAGGGAGGCAGGGCTACACTCATTATTTCAGTACTTCACTCTATACCAAGTTACACTATGTCTATTCTTAAGGTATTTATTACAATTTGTTAATAGATGGACTCATGGAGCAGGAGGTTTTGGTGGAATGCTCACCCAAAAGCCCAACACTATTACACTCTGTAAGCTGGAAGGCATTATGCCAGACCTAAAAGTAAGGTAGGTTAGGCTCCAAGAGGTTTTTAGATATTAACCAAGCATTTCTCATGAAGGTGGCCTGGTAGTTACAGATAAACAACTACAGATTATATGTCCCAATCTTTGGGAAAAAAAATATTTATAGGGTACTAGTTTGTTAAATAGCACTTCCTACAAAATAGGAACATTGGCATGGCAAGAAATAGTGGGGGCAGTTCCTAGCTTAAAACAAGGAGCATGCTTTGTGATGAGGAGTGATTACATTTCTATTAGTGACATGCCTTGACTCCTTAGTGCAGATAACTACCGTCCTAAAACCATCAATCAACAACTTATAAATGAGAGCATAAATTTCTTGTAGTTACCCAATACAAAGTCTTGGAATGAAGAAATGGTTAAAAGTTTGTTTATAGAGGAGGATGCTAACCGTGTCATTGAACTCAGAATACCTCAGTAGGGTAAGGATGAATTGCTATAGGTCCTGGAATCCTTTGGTCAATTCTCAGTAAAGTCGATTCATCATGCTCAGAACTTATTCTATTTAAGTCAACCAAAGGCCACGATTTAACAGGCCTTATGGAGTTCATAAATCCACTATAGGTTGAAGGTGATTCTCTAGAAATTTGTTAGAGGGGTAGTTCCTACAAAGGAGAGGATTCAAGCATTTGCAAATCTGGCAAACATTTCCTATCCTTTATGCTCTTCAAATGTGGAATCTAATCTCCATATCCTAGCATTCTATGATATTACTCATTTAATATGGTTTAGGTTGCTAGGTTTTCACTTATCAAACATTACTTTTGATGACACTATGGACTTTATAGTGGTTGTTATACATATAAACAACAAGCTAGGTGTTTTTTCAAGGCATGATGATAGGTTTAAGTTGACTGTAGTTGCAACTGTCATCTTGAAGAGAGTTTAGGAAGCACAAAATGAAACTGTCTTTGATAATGTTTGCTATATATCTCAATAGAATTAGATTACTGGCTGAAAATGACTTGAGGATCGAGCTGTCTAGAAAGTCTAATTCTGGCCAAACTACACCACTACATACCCAACAACATGGTCTACCCCTCCCCTAACGGCATGCTTGAAGTTAAATGTGGATGTAGGATGGAAGTAGGGAAAAGCTACCATAGCAATCTTAGCCAAGTATGATCATGCTATGGTCAAAGGCGTCTGGTTTCGAAAATTTCAAATCCTCTTCAATTTTTGAAATTAAGGCAAAAGCAATTTTGAAAGCTTGTGGCATTGCTACTTCTCAATAGTACAACAAGGTTATAATTGAGAGTGATTGTAAACTTGTCGCTTTGGGATTTTCTATATGTCCATGGTCTATTTTAACTATAATAAAGAATGTTGATGGTGAAATTTGATTCTGCCAAATTCCAATCAACTGAGATCAGTTCTTGAACCTCAAATTGCTTTCTAGTTGATGAAATAAGAGACGAAAATAGTGAAGAGGAAGGACAATAATGGCAAACAGTATTTTTAATGTGGTTCAGCTAAAATCAGATAATACTAGTCCCTACGTCTATGAGAACTTTTATTGATCTAGAAAATTTTTTAAAGTTTCAGTAATGGCTTCTCTCTTCTTTACAAAGAGCTCATTCCTCTTATTTATAGAGGAGAAGAAGTTACAAATGTAATTTTATAAGTTGTAAAAATATTACATCAAACATTAAATGTACAAGACAATTTGTATCTTGCAATTCAGCTTTTACAAATTGCTTTCTACGGGCGAGCCCTCTTTGTCCATTGGGTTTGAAAACTGATGTAAGCTTGTCTGGTGCTCCATCTCGTTAAGCTTCTCAATCAAGCAATGTGCCTTATTTCGTGAGCCGTTTTTAGCTTGGGGTCGCTACTGGCCTTCGATCGACGAGGATAAACCCATGTATAGCGAAGCGAGCTCATATAGGATTGGTTGTTGAGTATGTAAGCCAAGACTTAGCGTTCTCAACCTTAGCGAGCTGAACTTCCTTTGCTCGGACTTAACTTCTTTTGAGGTTCTATCAGTCCGTTTCATGATACCGAATTTTACCTATAACAAAGGATATTAAAATTTCTTAGAAGACAATCTTAAGGTAATAATTTGTTGAATTAGTCATCTTTATAATATGGTTGTTCATTAGGGAGCCCATTGGATTTTTAGTGTTATAAGGAGTAGTTCTAAATTAGCTCTTCAAATCCCTCCGACAATTGAGAAAGTGTGTACTCGTGAATAGTTATGTTTAATGAAATTTCAGTCTCACTCGAAAAAAAAAAAAGATTTATGACATATTTAATTTTCTCGTGGTTTACACTATTCCTATAGGTTTTTTTCTTATTTCTTATATTTTCTCTGTTCTTTGTCTAATTTTCACTTCATCAATGCTGCTCTGGAGATGAGATGAAGTTATGTATAGGCTTGAAACATAGTCGTCGACTCTCCAGTAAGCTATCTTCGTTTTTGATTTGGTTCTCTGTGGCTATTAGTTCACTGATAAAGGAAGGAAAAGAAAAACTTGTCAAAGTAACAGCCGAGCTTTCAGTCAAATGAGAGTTCAAATATACAAGACATCCTTTTTCTGGAGTGGTCATGATGTAAAATCACCCTTACAGCGCTTATCCCTATTCGTACGATATGCATCAATTTCTAGACAAGAGAACATGTCGTCCAAACTTGTTCTGGGTCATGGTTACTCTCAGAACTTATCTTACATGGAAATATCCCAGAAGTTCTACGATGCTATGAAGGCTTGTTCATCACTTAAATCCATGGCCATTGCTTGGAAACTCCATGCCCAACTTATAATCTCCGGTTTGGACAGTTCCATTTTCTTAAAAAACAATCTATTGCACATGTACTGTAGTTGCGGCTCAATAGATGATGCTTTCCGAGTCTTTCGTGATAGCAATCATCGTAATGTCTTTACTTGGAATGCACTGATTCATGGGTTAGTCAATTTGGGTCGGATGGGGGAAGCAGAGGAATTGTTTGAAGAAATGCCTGTTAGAGACTCTGTTTCTTGGACTACGATGATGTCTGGCTATTGTCAAAATGGGCGGCCTGGAGATAGTATTAAAACTTTTGCTTCAATGGTTAAGATTTGCAATTATTTGACCGATCCATTTTCCTTTTCTTGTGCAATGAAAGCCTGTGGCTACCTTGGCTACACTGAATTGGCTCTTCAGTTGCATGGATTTGTGACTAAATTAGATTTAGGAAGTGAAATGTGCATTAAAAATTCGATTATTGATATGTATATTAAGTGTGGAGCAGTCACTTCTGCTGAGAGTGTTTTTCTGAACACTGAAAGTCCAAGTTTGTTTTGTTGGAACAGCATGATCTATGGTTATTCAAAATTATATGGAGTCCAAAAAGCTCTCAACCTATTCACCCAAATGCCTGAGCGTGACTCTATTTCTTGGAGCACAATGATCTCAGTTCTCTCTCAACATGGCTTTGGGGTCCAAAGTCTTAGTATGTTTGTAGAGATGTGCAACCAGGGTTTTAGACCAAATTACATGACCTATGGCAGTGTACTTAGTGCCTGTGCAAGCATTTTTGATCTGGAATGGGGTATTCATTTGCATGCTTGGATTCTACGCATGGAGCATAGTCTAGATGCTGTTCTAGGAAGTGGTCTGGTTGATATGTATGCAAAATGTGGATGCCTAGAACTTGCAAGGCGGGTATTTGACTGCTTAGTGGAGCATAATGAAGTTTCATGGACTTCTTTGATCAGTGGTGTGGCGCAATTTGGACTAATAGAAGAGGCTTTTGCATTTTTTAACCAAATGAGACGGGCTCCTGTGGTACTGGATGAGTTTACTCTTGCCACAGTTCTGGGTGTTTGTTCTGGTCAAAAGTATGCTTCAGTTGGGGAGCTACTCCATGGGTATACAATCAAGAGTGGAATGGATTCATCTGTTCCCTTAGGGAATGCCATCATTACAATGTATGCAAAGTGTGAAAATACTGAAAAAGCTGATCATGCATTTGGGTTAATGCCACTGAGAGATTTAATATCATGGACAGCAATGATCACTGCATACTCTCAAATTGGAGATGTTGAGAAGGCTCAAGAATATTTTAATAAAATGCCAGAGCGTAATGTCATAACTTGGAACTCAATGTTAAGCACATATATTCAACATGGTTGTTGGGAAGAAGGTCTTAAATTCTATATTATGATGAGAAGGAAAGGAATTGAACCAGATTGGATCACTTTTGCAACTTCAATCAGTGCCTGTGCTGACTTGGCTATTTTAAATCTTGGGACACAAGTGGTATGTCAGGCTGAAAAGTTTGGGCTTAGCTCTGATGTCTCGGTTGCAAATAGTATTGTTACCATGTATTCAAGATGTGGACAAATCAAAAAAGCACAGAAAGCTTTTGACTCTATATATGGGAAAAACCTGATTTCGTGGAATGCTCTGATGGCAGGATTTGCTCAAAATGGTTTAGGTAGGAAAGTAATTGAGACATTTGAAGATATGTTGAAGACAGGGTGCACACCTGATCATATAAGCTATGTTGCTGTTTTGTCTGGTTGTAGCTACATGGGTCTTGTATCAGAAGGGAAATATTACTTCGATTCCATGACAGAAGTTTTTGGCATTTCTCCAACACATGAGCATTTTACGTGCATGGTAGATCTGCTTGGACGAGCTGGATTACTAGATGAGGCCAAGAATTTGATAGATGGAATGTCCTTTAGGCCCAATGCCACTGTTTGGGGAGCTCTGCTAGGAGCCTGCCGGCTTCATCAAGACTCCAGACTAGCAAAAACTGCAGTGAAGAATTTGATGGAGTTAAATGTTGAAGATTGTGGAGGTTATGTCCTTTTAGCAAATATATACACAGATTCTGGAGATTTAGAAGGGGTAGCTGATGTGAGAATGTTGATGAAAGAGAAAGGAATTCGAAAAATCCCGGGTTGTAGCTGGATTGAGGTTGACAACAGAGTACATGTGTTCACTGTAGATGATACCAATCATCCACAGATAAATGAAATTTATGTAAAATTGGAGGAGACAATGAAAAAGATAGAAGATACAGGAAAATATATTAGTGCAGATTCTTCTCACCGGAGTAAAAAATACCATAGTGAAAAGCTTGCTTTTGCTTTTGGATTGATTAGCCTGCCATCTTGGATGCCTATACATGTAATGAAGAATCTTCGAGTTTGCAATGATTGTCATTTGGTAATAAAGCTAATATCTTTGGTCACCTCAAGAGAACTTATCATGCGTGATGGATATCGATTTCATCATTTTAAGGATGGATTTTGCTCTTGTGGGGATTATTGGTAATAAGTGGTACGCAATTCATATCTACATCCTTTCTAATTCACAAGTTCTATGAATAGGAATTTTCCATAAGACCCCATACACATTGACAGTCTCTGCTTAACTTTTCTCTGGTCCTGCTTTTCCTTTTGGCATAAAAAAATCCTAGCACTAGTGGCTGCTAGAATTTGATTCCAAAAATAGATCTTCATCTAAGTTTTTTTTGCTTTTATAGAAAGCAAGCAATGAATTGGTTTTTGACCATGGTTTCTTCAATTTGTGTTCAAAAAGGCATGATAGAGGAGGGTAAAATGGGCAAGTATGCTCTCGACCTTGGGCATGTGCAGCAGAAGAAGCAAGCAACAAGGTCTTCCCTTGCCACTCCCTTGGCATCACTGATGATGATGATAGTGTTAGAGATGATATGCTTTGCATGCTAGCAAGAACAAGGTTCTCAAGGAAGTAAGTCAACCTGGCTGAACAATAGACTTGGTGGTATTTTATTTGACAATGTTTTGATGATTATTATGTAAGTTCATATTTTTTGTTTGTTACTCAATAATCCTGCTTTTCTTTTGGTTTTGCTATTATCAGATTGAGGACGAGCAAAAGAAAGCGCCCCGAAAGCGGACCCAACCATATTTGATCACTATGGAGTTGATAAATATCTTATATAGAAGGTTGTTTTTCTAGCACAAACCATGAGGACAGAAAGGTGTAGTTACAGTTCTAAGCATCATAAGTAGTATGTAATCTGGATGATTGGAAAGACCATTTAAAATTGTTAGAGAATGATATTAGTTATTAGGTTATATTATGGGCTTAGGTTTTGTTATGGCCTTGCTTGTAGTGCATCCAAAGTCAAAGGTTTTATAGTCTTTATGTTTCTAATATTATAAATAGAGCATTAGGTTTATGTCTAATGTATCAATTTAGTCTTATTTCATTATATTATAATATCAGAGTTTTCTTCCTAATTCTTTGTGTCCTCTCTCTACTTCTTCCCTCTCTAAACCCTAATTATTTTTTCAACAAAGTTAACCAATTTGATGTCTGATGGTATGTGGAATAGATTGAGGTTTGACCTTTGATGACCTTCTAGCAATCATTTTAGTCATCAGATAATCATATGGGAGAGTCTCATTTAAATTAAATTTCAATAATGACTCTAGGGTTTTGCTATATTAGAATCACTTTCTTAATGCTTTCAGTGAAAATGATAGTTTGTGTCTTCCCTCACGACAAGCTTTTTAGGGATAAACTTTTCCTTTTGCATCTTTTTATGAGATCAAATTTTTAATGTTTGGCCTTCTTATGTTGCTCAGTCTGACATGCAGAGAGTTTGATGAACATTGCTCAGTTGATGTGTCTTTGTTTTACCATCTGTGTTGTTTGTTGACAGTTGTTCCTGGATTTGATGAGGAAGAACCTTTTTGTGACTTGAAATCACTGCATGGATGAAACAAGGGTATAAAATCTGACTTAACTTTTGCATACATGATATACAGTTCAATTTTTCTCTATCCAACTCTGCTTTATCTAATTTAGGAAACTGATTATGATGAATAATAGCTAGGCAGCACCTTTCCTGCAGTTTATATTGCAGGTTCACACTCACATGTTAACTGAAAGAAGCTCTGTATTTTTTTTTGTGAAGCTTCATATGTAATTAATTATCACTTTCAATACAACTCAAATAGATATGCCAAGCCCAATTGACTGGTTACTTTAATGTAATGTAACATCCACTTTTCTTGTTTTGATTTCTCATTTAATTCTTAATAGCAGTATTTTAATCTACTTGAAATCCAATTGCCGTATGTCAGCTTTTCTTTAACATTTTTATGTGACCTTCGGGATGTAATTATGCTTTGTATTAAAAGACGAAATTAGTTCGTTGAATGCCTTCCCTTCTGCGTTTTGGGTTTCTGATTATCCAACACTTCTGTCCTAGTTAAACAGCAGATCAAAATTATATACATTGAATTTTATGTTTTAATCTTTTACTTTCTCTCATCAGATCTAATAAACATTTCTAGTTATTATTCACTAAATGATAAAGCAAGAGGTTGATTTATGGATTACTGCTTGTAATCAATGAGAATGGCCTTCTTCGTATATTGCTGTTGTTGATGAAAACCCTTTATTGTTTTCCAAGTTTTCAGAGAAATGGAGAGGGCGGCAATAAGACCTGTCGATTTTGAGTTTGAGGAAGGACAGATCACAGTGAGATCAATTAGATTCAAGAAGTCCAATTTCAATACTTCAATAAACTTGATCAAGAAGAAATGTAGCAGATTGTGCAGTTACTGAACAATCTACATTGCCAAAGAAGAAAGGTGGGAAATCTGAAGCTCCAGAACTCAATTTGTTTTCTCCAATGCCAATTGACGAGCTTGATGTTGCCGCAGAAACTTTACAAGAGCTGCAAGACTAGAAGAAATCTATCAGATTGTGCAGTTGCTTG
>JANHAO010015007.1:0-15081 GCA_026873985.1 Saraca asoca
AAAGTGACCCCTTTGGATGCTCAATAATCTTTAATCAACTTGCAATTAATATATATATATATATATATATATATATATATATAAAGAGAGAGAGAGAGAGAGAGAGAGAGACTAATTCAATGTGAAGGCCCTTTTATAAACAAACTTCGTTCACCTCAATAATCTTTTTCTCCAAGTCAACCAGTGGCTTCTCAAAATCAAGTGTCACAGGCTTTGGTTTCTCAGGCAGAGGCTTGAAATGAGACAAATAAGTCAAAAATCCACTACTGATATTGGGATCTATATTATCAGGCCATGGATAATCATGCTTCTTTCCCTTCCTAATCTTTGCAACCACATGAAACCTCTTCACTTTTGGAAAATTCCCTGAACCGCCTAAATTCTTCAGACAAATTCCGAATGCTCTTTTGGATGAACTTCCAAGAAAATCATTAGTAAGGTAGTCTCTTCCAATACATGGATTTAACATCATTTCTATAGAACGATCTTCGAGTCCTCTTCCACTCACATAATTTCCAGCTATTAGTGATAAGGTAGTCATCATCACAAACTCAAATTCTTGTATTTTGGTTTACACAGGCTGCATTTTACCTGCTTGCAGATTTATTTAAAAAAAAAATTAGGTTTTCTGTAGAGATTATATTAATTTTGATGTCTATATGTTTCAAGAAGGGATACTGAAGCAGTAAGGCTACGTGCTCCTTAAGAAGGCCACATCATTTATTTTCCTTTTTATTTTCTTCTGAATTTTTGTTTAATATATATCACTTGATCACCTCCTTTATATATCTTAAGTTCATAAAATCATACAAGGTATAAAAAAGTCACTAAACATGCCTGCTGAGTGTTACTTTTTTTTTTTCGGATAATAACAGGAGTAGCAAGCCACTTAACACACACGCGATTCAAACCCAGAACACAGAGGGGAAAATCCCAAGGTAATATCAGGTGCTACTACTTATAAAATGTGAGATATTTCAAAAGTCATATCATGTCCTATTATCTTGCTCAAATTAATTTTCTGCTACCTCTATAAATATATTTCAGTTGCTATTTTTGAATGAATTCTAAAATCGTTGCTCAAATTAACTTTCTCAGAACATTGTTTAGTTAGCATTGTGATGTTATAACAGATTAGAATTCTCTTTTTCACGTGAGTGAAAGATAGATACAAAAACTTCTGCAGATGAGCTCTACATCGCATTGCATGTGGAGATATTGTTTCTATGTGTGCTAAAATGACACTATTATGGCAATTGATAAAAGAAGTCGCAAATCTGTGTTCAATTGTTTATTTGCACAAAACAAACAATTAACTGATGCCCAATTAAGAGGAAAGAAAATAAAAACTAAAATTGCTTATGAAAATTTACTTTAACTTTACAAAGAAGTTGATCAGGTTTGTCCAGATAATTCAGAACATACTAACATGTGAAAATTCACCTTATGAAGCAATTAAGATTTTCAAGATCATGAAAAAGTAGCAAAACAGTATAGACTTTTAGATTTCCAAATTCATAATAATACCCATAAGAAACTGTCTTACAAGCCAGAGCTACCAAATCCATTTATGAGCTCAAATTCCTACATGAATGTAAACCATTCCACAAATTTACCTCCTATATACACTTACTTCAATTTTCTCAGCAACCAAACAACAAATGAAGCATGCAAATTACTTCAGAATTGAATGATGAGCAATTTTTTCAGCAGCAACAGCAGCTTATGAATTATGATCACCAATCGTTCAACCATCTAGGGGATCTTGCCAGAAAAAACACAACTGTTGATGAGAAAATTGGCAAATGAGAACTGTTTGTGGATTCCGATGCTGTCTGTATCTGGTTTTTGCTACTCCTGCTTGCTTTGTTCTTGAGAACAGTTGATGATGGTAGGAGGAGGAAAGGTTTTTTGATTGGACAGTGTAACACACGTGCCGTATTTGTCGAGTGGAGATAAGGAAGTTAGTAGAAGATGGACACGTCCTCACAGATGAGGATAACTTATAACTCCAACTTTTTAAGTTGGGTCCCGCCAAGGTCCCAAGCATGTATGGCCTTGGTGGTAAACATCATTTTCCTGGAGTCATGAATGGTTGATAGGAAAAATCAAATTTTGGGTTAGCAGGGATATCAGCCACTCATATTAATGCACAAAAGGCTTTGTTTGAGTATTTTAAATGAGTTGAATCTAATAAAGCAAAACTGGATTAATATGTAAGTTTAAATTATAGATTACCTCAGGTTAGTATATAAGTGAAGTTTATATCAAAATTACCTGATTCCAATTATCTGTGGATTTAAACTATCATGATAATAAAATATTTTTATTGATTAATATAATATATTACAAATTAGTTTAAGCTCGTTTAGATTTATATATACTTGTTTAAAATGGTTTGGATTCACTTTTGGTAATTCAAAATCTGACTAATATTTAACTAGTTTTTCAAACATTTTTTTATAGTCATGAACTAATTTCAACTTTTTAGAGAGTCATTTTCGTTTTATTTTATTTTTTTTGTTAGAATACCCATTATTATTGGTGAAAGAGCGCTTAGAGAATGGAGGAAAGTAAGAAGGAGGCTCAATCTCTCCCTCATGGTTACTAATGAGATTGCCAATCGGTAACCTTGACTATCTTGTTGGGTATTATTTTCATGTTTAATTTTTTGACTTATATACACTTGTAGTTCCCTAATTTTGCATAAAGTTACATTTTTACTCCTCTATTTTTAATTTGAGTAAAATTATTTTTCATCTTTTTTTTTTTAAATTACAATTAATTTCTTTCATCCAATTATTGTTTAAAAAAAGGTGGAACTTATTGAGTGAATGCTTATATTGCATATGTGTAGTCTATGAGGATATGAATTGAATTATTTATCTTTTTTTGTATTTCATTTCTTTTTTATTCTTTATTTGTTTAAAATTTTAATATTCGGAAAAGCAAAAAAAAAAAAAAAAGTCTATGTAGAATGATTTTGCAATTTCAAGAACATAAAAAAATTAATGCTAAAATAAAGCAACTGGGGTTTAATTTTAGATTTAATAGTTACTCACTTGCAACTTGAGTGGTTAAAAGTTGTTTTTTTGACTCTTCCCATTTAGATTATCATTACATAAGCAAAGCATAGGTCACATAAATATAAATGACAGAACAATTAAATAGGAGTCTAGTTAATAAATTCCATCTTCTTTTATATAACAAATGAATGACAGAATCTCATTGCAATTATGGAAAAAAGGAAGAGAGTAAACATTGTTTAAACTAAGGAATCATTTGATATATACAGAAAATAAGTTTATGTGGAAAGTTGAATTTTTCAATAAGTAAATTCTTATGTGGTGTTTAATTCAATTATAAATTTATCAAAAAGTATTATTAAAATAACTAAAATTTTTTATAAAAAAGTTTTATTCTTTTGTCGAGACACTAGATAAATCTTTTAAAAAAGGTACTCTTATCATAGATAATTTTATATTTTGATTCATTAAAAACATAAAAAGTAGAACTTATTTAGGAACTGGATAAGTAACTTTCTATATTTTGTGAAAAGTATAATTTCTTTAGAAATACAATTTTTTTTATTTTTTTAGATTAGTAGTCAACCAAACAATCCAAACATCTTCTATTTTTCAGAAAGTTATACTTTCTATGAAACTTTTTATAAATTAAATAATTTCTAAAAAAAAAAAAGACGAAATTATAACTTTTAACAAAATTAAAAGATTAAAAATGTATCCAAACCTAATCTTTTTACAAATTTTTTGTATTATGTATACGAGGGTTTAATCCATTAGCCTTACTTACATATACATTAATTCATACGTTAAATTCCTTTCAGGTATCATTTAATACATGCCTTCTTTTTTTTTTTATAATCACATACATAAACATATTGATAATTATGCATACATATATAACATATTTATACAAATATTTATATCATGTTGCATTCTTTAATAATGGTACATTTTTTTCACCATTGATATATATACGAATAATCTCACAAAAAAATAAAAATAAATTGCAGGATATAAAGTAACCCTAATTCAGCATTACAAAAATAAATTCTCTTCTCTTAATCAAACTTTTCTGATAAAATATATCTATAAATCATAACTCTTATTTAAGATTAAGTCTTTAACAACAATTTAAAATTTAATTTGATTAAAAATTTTATTTAATTAAAATTTAAACTTAAATAAAATGAATACAAGCACAATAACTAATTATTTATTTTATAAAATAGAATTTAAATCAAAATCTAATTCCTACATGAATTCACGATAAATCTTTCTATCCACTAAAAAGACATAGTCATTATACTTTAACCAGCTATTCATTCTTTATGTTTCAGTGTCACCTCTCATTACTAAAACTTGTTGTTTCACTGTAGCTTCTTCTTATCTGCATCTGTTCAGACATCGTTGCTCTTCTGACCGCTTTGCTGTTCGTCAACTAAAATGCCACAGTTACGATTTAGGTATGCTTTTGCTCCTCTTTTCCTGTTCTTAGTTTCATTCTCTCTTTGTTAACATATGTTCTTTCTAAATTTGCTACTGATTATGAACATTCTAGAAAAAAAATTTAGTTTTTGATAAACTAAGATGACTGTAATCTGTTCCACTTCCACTAAAGGCACTATATTTCGTACAAAATTACGAAACAATTAACAAATAATTATAGAACAATACCAGATTATTACAGATGATTATATTTCTGTTATATTAAAAAAAATAAAAGCAAAAATTACATATACAATAAGATTCAAAATCTTTTTTTTATATACGTAATAAAAAATAAAACCCACAAAAAATTTTATATTTATTTTCTTCCAATGCAATAGGAAAAGAAAAAAAAAACAAAAGATCCAAATAACCAAGATTTTGAACTTCGTTAAGAGTAATATACTTTCATAGTTAATGAACTTGAATGTCCTCAATTTTTTTTTCTTTTTACTTATGATTTTGTTATATTGGAAAGACACAGACATGTGTTTTATTTCATCATTCTATTTTAATTACTTGATGCTTATATATTTGAAAAGGAGATTTTTTTTTCTAACATCATTACACTTTAAAAGGATCTTGCATATAAAAATTCTGTATTTTAAACTAACAGAACACCACAAAAAAGAGGAAAAGAAGATGATGGAAATTCATGTTTTAAATTGTTCCTACCGATTATATAGGGTTGCTATGATTTAGACCAACAACGTGTTAGGTGAATTTATAAAGCCTTCGATATAAAGCTTGTACAAGTCTCTATGGCTAACCTTTTGTTTTGTTTTGCATGCATTTATATTATGAATTGCTCATCAACAGTGGAGATATGGGTTCCTCGGTTTTCATCTTCGTCATCTTCGTTATATTTGTTGCAAGCACTTCTATCAATTGGAATGGTGTAAGTTTTTTTTTTTTAATTAATTAGAAAAAAATCAAAGGCTTTCTTCAAAACAAACTATAAATTTATCAAGATAATTAGTTCTTCTTTTTCTTTTTATCTCCTTTAATTTTTCTCTACTTTTAAACAAAACATTTATAATTTAATGTGTTTTTATTCAAAATATTTTCTTTGCTTTTTGTGTAACACAAATCTTGCAAATTTATTAGGATATATACGAACTAATTTATTCAATTTAGATTTCCTTGCTGATTAAATTATTCTTAACTTGTAAATAATCCAAATTATTTAAACCCCATTCTAAAATAATTAGTTTAAAGGAATAGTACAACTGTTTAGCTATCTATTCTTGCTTATAGTTTTGTCATTAAGATTTTAATTTAGTTCCTAAATAAATCCTTTTTCAATTTTAGGTCCTAGACTTTTGAAATATTAATTAAACCCTAATTTAATTTTTAGGTCCGAGACTTTTGGAATATAATGGTTTAGGGAGAAAACTTTAACATTAAATTTGCTCTCAAATTAGCGATTATTATGGGAAAAATTTTGTCAAATAAAATAAAAAGTTTGTATGTATTAATAGAATGTATACAAATTCTCTGCAAGGAAAAGTTTATGCTTCCATAATAAAAAGGTATGTATTTGATGTCTCCGATTCACAATGTTTAATGCACTTAACACTTACAATATATTGTCTAATTTGTTATAAATTATATGAAAGTAATTGTATTTTGCTCGTTGTTCTTGCAGTACAAATTAGCAACTTCTCTTTACAGTACCATCACAATATCTAGGAAAACCCATGAATTCTCACTCAAGAAATGCTTCAATGGAAGCATCCCAACCTGCCCAACGCACAGGCCGGCGACATTTTCACCGGCGAATTCGTCGGTCACGTTGTGTCCGGAGTACTTCAGATGGATCCATGAAGATCTAAAACCATGGAAGGCCACAGGAATCACAAGGGACATTTTGGAGAGAGCAAAAAGCAAGTCACATTTCAGGGTTGTGATTCTGAATGGAAAAGTTTATGTGAAAAAGTATGCAAAAACGTTTCAGACAAGGGATTTGTTCACAATATGGGGAATCACACAACTTTTAAGGTTGTATCCAGGAATGATACCAGATTTGGAGCTGTTGTTTGAGTGTGGAGATAGAACAGCTTTGGATAAAAGACAATTTCAAGGACAGAACATGTCACCGCCGCCTTTGTTCCATTATTGTGGGAAGGATGATGCATTTGACATTGTCTTTCCAGATTGGACCTTCTGGGGTTGGTAAAGCTTCTATTTGCTTAACAATTAATTGAAGAAAACAAGGTTGTTAGAGCTTTAGGACCATATATATACTGGGAACATGATCAAATGGCTTAAGTTTCTTGCATGTTTTTATTTCACAAGTAGTCACAATTTTTTATACGGAGAAAAGTATGCTGAAACTTGAGTCATTTGATCATGTGACAAACATTATTAAAAATTTTAAAGATATCTAAACTTATGTTTTTAAACATATAATTTATTTTTATGATTTGTTTAGATAAAAGATAACAAAAAAAAGGTTACTATAAAAAAAATTAGAATAATAATCATTTAGGACTGTTTGACAATCAGTTTTTTTATTTTTAAAAATGATTTTTTTATTCTTTTATTTTATAAAAATAAAAAAATTTGTTTGACAATCTGTTTTCAAAAATAATTTTTTCAAAACTATTTTTTAAAAGTGTAACTAAAAAAACAATTTTCAAGAAACACTAAAACAATGTTTTTCCTTGTTTTTGTGTAGAATTATTTTTAGATTTTTTTCAAAAATAAGAAGAATACATATTTTCATTAATGACAAAGTTATAAATAATATTAAATATTTTTTTTATCTTCAAAAATAAAGAAAATACTTGTTTTTAAAATTTACATCCAAATAAATTTTTTATTTTTTTTTTAAAAAATAATTTTTAAAAATTATTTCTAAAAAGCTGTTTTCAAAAAATAATAAAACAAAAACACTTGAAAATATTTTCAAATAAGCCTTTTTCTCTTGTTGTCTTTTATTTTTCTTATTCATACACAGACCATTTAAATAAATTATTTTCTCTTCCCATTAAATAATAGTAAAATTTCAAAGATCTTATTTCCAAATTTAGAAATTAAATGATGTTGTTTTCACTTTCAAAATTACATTACCATCTAACAATGGTAAGAAAAATAGTAGGTTCTATGATAAATTTACCGAATTGAACATATATTTTTTAAAGTGAAACGAGATCTTTCACTTTATGATTATTTTGTCCTCCATTCAATTTTCAAAATAAAAATTCATTATCTAATTCCATTAAATCTTGGAGAATACTGTTAATGTGAATTTACATTGTCTGTTCTTTCCGGTATCCTATAGGGCTGAGGTCAACATAAGACCATGGGAGACAATATTGGAGACCATAAAAGAAAGCAGCGAGAAGATCAGATGGGAAGATAGGAAACCCTATGCCTTTTGGAAGGGTAACCCTAAAGTGTCTCCCATTAGGAATCAACTAATGAAGTGCAACACCTCAGGTCAATATGATTCAAATGCACATATATATTCCCTGGTAAAAAATAATTAATTTAATTCAAGCTAGCATATTAATTTGTTCAAATAATTGGCTTTTTGTTTGGAGAAAATAGTGTCTTAATGGTGGGAACAGTAAATGGTTTTTGCTTCTCTTTAGAATTGGGGTGAGGAAATCAAAGAAGGATTCAAGCACACAAAGCTAGAAAATCAATGTATCTACAGGTAAGAACTTAATAATTGTATTCTTATGGACAACTATTTTTTTTTCAATGTTTGTAAAAAAAAATTTATGACTTTAGCAATTTTTTATTAAAAATTTGTAATTATTTTCATAAAATGTTAATAAAAATTAAAGCTTTTTGTATTACAACTATGATTGATCAAGTTATAATTTTTTTTATAGATTTATTACAAATAAAATTTGTATCAAATTACAACTTTTGTGACAAAGTTACAAATTTTCACATCGTTAAAAAATATTAAAAAAGAAATTTACATCCTTGTGGTTGGGATTTATAAGCTTTCTACACATTATGTTAGGATGTTGAATATCTTTACTTAGTAATTAAATAAATTACTGAAGGTACAAAATTTATGTGGAAGGAGCAGCATGGTCTGTGAGTGAGAAGTACATATTAGCATGTGATTCAATGGCAATGTTCATAGAGCCTAAGTACTATGATTTCTTTTCAAGAAGCATGGTGCCATTGCAGCACTATTGGCCAATCAGCTCCAAAAATATGTGCAAAGATATTAAGTTTGCTGTGGATTGGGGCAATAATCACACAGATAAGGTAAACTCTTTTCTTCCTATTCATTTTAATTCTACTTATCATATTTTTATAATATGTATGCTCTCTTGTGAGTTTGTGAAATTCACAATGTTATATAAAAGATTATATACATAATGTATGTCCAAATTTGACTTTCACCTACCAACCTTTTATAAATATTTACTTTTATCTAATAAACAAAGTTATTATCAGGTTTTACGAATCTTAATTTCTCAAAATGTGATATGTAAGATATTCCATTACTATGACTCTCACAAAATGATAATTAGCAAACAAAATTAAAAAAAAACTTATTTTTATTACATAAAAATAAAATCATGTGTTATAATTAGAATATATAAAAAATTTACACTTATAAAAGGTTTGGCTATTCTATATACAAAAATATCTAGAAAATTTTAGTGTTTTCACTTTGAAATTATCAATTTTACATTAAATTAAAAAATGAATAAATTAAAATAAATCTCAATATAAAATAAATGGTTGAATCAACAAATAAACAATTTTCACCTAACCCTAAAACATTATGTTGAACTTCCCACCACTCGTTATTAATCAACCATAGTCGCTACCTAGCTAGATCAATAATGCCTGAAGAGCCTAAATTAATTTATACCGATAATGTCAAGGGCAAAAGAAAATGGAGAAAAAGAAATTAAGGTGAATAGGACAAACTCGAATCTTCTTTAATTTAATTACATTCATATTATTTTATTTTTAAATATATATAATTATTATTTTATTTTCAGAAATATATAATTATTTTTTATTTTTTATAAGTGAAAATTTAAAACATACAAATAAAAAAGACTATGATATTTTTAAATAAAATAAGTAAAAATATAATGAGACTCAATTTCAGTGAAAATGAATATAATTTGTTTAAGGAAATATTGCCATTGTCAAACTATACGAAGTTGTTTAATTAATTAAATTCTCATTTTACATGAAGCAAAGCCAATTCTATCTAATTTTGAAATATTAATGAATCTGTAGGCACAAGAGGTTGGCAAAGGAGGAAGCAACTTCCTGGAAGAGAATTTAAAGATGAAATTTGTGTATGATTACATGTTCCATGTATTAAACCAATATGCAAGTCTCTTGAGATTCAAACCAACAATACCCAAAGGAGCAGTTGAGATTTGTTCAGAAAGAGTGTTATGTGGGAGACATGGCCAAGTGAAGAGGTTTATGGATGAGTCAATGGTCAAATCACCAAGCAATACACCTCCATGTGCAATGCCTCCGCCATATAAACCTCAAGATCTCGAAGAGCTTTTGCAGAGAAAGAATGGTTTAATAAAGCAAGTTGAGAAGGAGGAGATTATTAATGAGCACTGGCAAAGCCTGCATGATAAGCAATAAAACTATTGATCTTGCCAGCATCCTTACTTCTACAGTAATGTCTTTTTATTAGGAATTTTTTGTGTGCACTATCATTAATTGTAAGTATTTTTAGTTTTAATAAAACTGATTGAAAAATGATCAAAGAGAATTTTTTTTTATGAAATTCAAATTTGATAAAGTAAGCTATTACTTATTATGGATTTATAAATACTTAATTGTGAATTAATGTATTTGACGATTAAAGTGTAGATCTATACCTTTTATTGACTCATCTTTAGAGGGTCAATTAAGGTTTCTTTATATTGGTTAAGTCCATCCTACATTTCTATTCTATTGATGTTATTAGCTTATCCTATTAAGCACATTGTAAGAGAAGGAGAGAAAGTCCTATACTTTTGGTATAAATTAACTTATACTCTATTAATTTTATGAAGTTTTATGAAATGTTTGCTTTTGCGTATTTCTTAGAATATTGATTTCTATACAAGTTAGTATTTAGTTTTCTTGCACTTTTGTAATTAAAAAAAATGGAAAAATTATTACTCTCTTACATGTCAAGACTCAGTTGTATGTGTGAGCTGGGGGGAAGGTACATGTGAGTGCTAGTGGGAGTATTAAAATATATAACTAAAGAAATTACGTTATATCATTGCTAACAATTGAATCCGATCAACCTAAGTTCAGAATCTCAAACTACAGATTGAATATGAAAAGAGAAAGAAAGAGAGAAAGAGGAAGAATAAGGAGACACCAAAAATTTTTAATGTGATTTGGCTAAAGCTAGCTTGATCTCTACATCCATGGTTTTTATTACTCTTTACTGAGTATTTTGTATCTAATGATTGATTATGTCATGTACAATGATTTTATCCCCTTTTATAATGGTTAAGGGGTTACAATGTGAATGTAAATCTATAATGATAAGTATCATAACTTGATTAGGATTACATAATAGATAAGGGTTGATGGCTATAACAGGCTCTCATTAAAGTAGGAAATTGAACAGATTTCCTTGGACTGTTGGTTGTAAATGTGTGCTCTAATATGTGAGCTAAGTCTTGTTCTCAACGACTTAACGTGGCTGCTTTAACCCATGTTGACCAGTGACCTTAATTCATATTTAGTGACCTGATGTCTTAGTCTAACGACCTCAATCCTAGGTAAGCTGGGCTTTTATTAGCTGAGTCTGTCCATTGGGCTTTTACTGACCCATTTATGTGATTCTAAAAATACCCATAACATTAGCCCCCAGCTCTTAATGCGATTTGTAGAGTGGGAGCTGTAGTTTGCTAGTAAAAGCCATCAACTGTGATCTGCTATGCCATCGTTTAGATTCTTGTGCTTTCGTTTCATATGGGCTTGCCTATGCCATCATTTCCGCATTTAATGCGAACATTTTTTCATAGCCATTAGTGCATCAATGACAGAGCCTTGCTTTTCACTGGATTGTTAAATCAAGGGCAATTGATCTATCTCTTTATCTAATGGTAAGGCTAATCGAGTTTATATAAGGTGAGGAGAAGCTCTTTTCTTTATTTCTCAGAATGACCTGATAGGTGCATTGGTTGAGCCTTCTATGTTCTTAATGGTTCAGATCTTAGATGAAGTGTCTTAGGGTGTGTATGGCCCGCTGCATAGGAGATTTCGATGGACGATTCCTCTCTGAGGATCTTGAGAAGTTTTGTACAGATTTTATTTCCTCATGGTGATGCTAATGGGTTCATTTCTTTCATCTTTGTTCTCTTGCCTCCTTGGAAAGGGAATAGGGAGAAGTTTGAGAGCAACTTAGTTGATGACCAAACGATGGATGGCTTGCTCTTCGGATACGTTGATCATTTAGCCCACAAGAAATCGGTCTTCTTTATAGGCTATGATATTTGTAGGCTTATTTCGACCTTGTATTGTTGTACCTCTATATGTATATTCTTTCCTTTCCAAGTATTTTAAGCTGGATATTCAGTAGGTTGTAGATAATAACATAAGAGTTGACATGAATGAGTTCTTGCAAACCATGACTTTAATGAATATTAGTTAAAATGGATGTCTAATAGGTTAATCAACTAGTAACTTTTTCATTATCAAGATGGATGTCTAAGTAGTCGCACCAATGCGGTGCCGAGTAGTAGGTCACATATGTGCGATGCCAAGTAGTAGGTCACATTCAGTGCCAAATAATAGGTCACATATAGTGCTAAGTTTTCGTAAGTATGTCGAGTTGAATGCCTTTTCCAAATTAGAAGGACCAGTGTTCACTTCTGGATTAGAAGGGTGATGGCTCACTTTTGGTACAGTATTTTATCAAAAATTTATTCAAAGATTAGTAACCAGTCATAAAAATTTAAAAACTTAAATAAGTAGACTCATATTTATTAATAATATGGGTAGAGATATTCAACGTTTCAAGCTCAGGAAAACTCAGCTCCATACATGTTTGTTAAATGATAAGATCTGTTTCCCAAATCTTCCTTGATTATCTATAGCCCTCCCTGTTTGGATCTAGTGTTCCATCACTAGCCTTGCGAGCTCTGAAAAGGATGAGGTACAACATGAAATCACCAGTTTTGTAGTGTTGAACTTGGCCCTTGCTGTTGTAGTATCTCGTAACCTGTTACTGATAGGTTGCAACTTTGAGACAAGCTATTTTTCTACTATTTTCTACGAGGTTGAGGTCTATAGTGAGTAGCTGATTATTATCCTTCGAGTTGAAAGTAGCTTTTCATTATAAAGTTACCTCGAGTTTAGCTGGGATCATGGCCTTGGATCCCTACATCATTGAGAACAGAGTTTCTCTTGTAGTGCTTCGAGCTGTGGTTCTATAAGCCCAAAGTAACTTTTGTAACTCATCAACCCATGCTTCTTTCTTGACCTCTAACCTTGTCTTCCGGATCTGCTTAATGATCTTGTTGACAACCCCGACTCATCCATTGGCCTGAGGGTGGTCTACAGTTGAGAAGCTCTTTTCAATCTTAAGATCATTGTAAAACCTGATAAATTGTTTGCTATTAAATTGGGTCCCATTGTCAATTACAATTTGTTATGGGACTCCAAACCTGCAAATGATATTAGCCCAAATGAATTTTTCAATTTTGGAGGAAGAGATTTCTGCCAGTTCCTTCGCCTTTACCCACCTAGTGAAATAATTGATAGCCACCATTGCATGTTTGCACTTCCCATGACCTGTCGGGAGTGGTCAAATTAAGTCTATACCTAGATTAAAAGGGTCATGGATTGAACATTTATTATAGGTAGGCTGGTGAAGCTCGTGGGACCTTGGCGAACCTCTGACACTTGTCACACTTTTTGACGAGGTCGATAACCTCTTGTTTTATTGTAAGCCAATAAAATCCTTGTCAGAGTGCTTTCTGAGCTAAAGTTAGCCCCCCAATGTGATTCCCCCAATGGCTGGCATGAATATCCTTCAGGATGGTGTCACAGTCATGGCCATCTATGCATATTAGGAGTGGGGTTGAAAATCCCCTTTTATACAGTATGTCATCGTAAATGAAATATCTGGCTGCTTGAGCTTGTAATCGATATACTTTTGTCTTATCTTTTGGTATTTTGCCATCTTATAAGTAGCCCAAGATTGGATATGAGTCCCGTGCCAAATAATTGTCATTACGACATTTTTCTATTTCGTGCTTGATGATGGGAGGAACTTTACTGGGATAGCCCCTAAGAAATCTGCATTTCTAGTCATGGCCAAGTAGGCTAATGCATCCACATGTGTGTTCTGAGCTCAAGAAATCTAGTTGATCTCATATCACCAAAGAGAACTAAGTAGTTTCTGAACTTTTTGAAGGTAGATGGTCATTTTTGTTCCCTTGTCTGATATCACCTCGTACGTGATAGACTATAAGTTGGGAATTGCTATATATGTTTAGGTTTTTAGCTTACATCTCCTTTGCTAGACAAAACCTTGCCAATAATACTTCATATTCTGCTTCGTTATTTGTGGCCTAAAAACTAAATCTTAGCGCCTAAAGGATTTTATGTCCCTCTGGGTTGATCAGAAGCACTCCTGCTCCAGCCTTCTGCTCGTTTGATAACCCATCGACACATAATTCCTAATATAGGGTCTTTGAGGTCTCCGTTTCCTATTTTATAGGCCTTGTGAACTCTGTAATAAAATCCACTAAGGCTTGCCCCTTGATTGCTGTCCTAAGCTTGCATTCAATGTTGAACTGGACTAGCTCGATTGCCCACATGAGCAAATGACTTGAGGCATCTGTCTTTTGCAAGATCTACCTGAGTGAGAATTGTATGAGCACTTCTATTATATATGCCTGAAAGTAAGATCGTAGTTTCTTAGATGCTATCATAAGGCAGTAGACGAGCTTCTCCATTGGCGAATACCTCGTTTCAGCGTCTAGCTACCTTTTGCTTACATAATAGACTAGGAACTGGGCTATACCTTTTTCTCATACCAAAGTTACACTAAGAGCATGTTATGAAACCCTTAGGTAAACACTAAGCTTTTTGCCTTCCCTTGGTTTGGATAAAAGTGAAGCTCAGCCAATGTATTGCTTCAGTTATTGGAATGTGACCTCACACTGTTCAGTCCACTCAAACTATTTCGTCTTCTTCAACACATCGAAGAATGGGATGCATTTATTTGTCACTTTAGAAATAAATCTATTGAGTGCTGCGACCTAGCCACTGAGGCTTTTTACATCCTTGATCTCAGCAGAGGATCTCATATCAACCAATGCCTTAATTTTTTCTGGATTTGCTTCAATTCCCCTGTTATTGACTATAAATCCAAGGAACTTTCCTAAAGCCACCCCAAATGCACACTTATGTGCATTCAGCTTTATTTGATACTTCCTTAGTGACAGTTTTGCTTGGCCAAGAGTAAGAAGGGAAGGCCGAAAATTTTAAAAATTTTTCTACCCTTTGGCTGAACAAAACCCCCAAAGATCCACTAGTGTGAGGTCTCAAATACTACTCAGAACAATTCTAGAGTAGAAGGAAGAGCTTACTAACC
>JANHAO010015008.1:0-15036 GCA_026873985.1 Saraca asoca
GAAGGGGTTTTACACAATGAACTTGAAATCTTAATACACGATTACTAGAAAATAAATCTTTTGTTCTACGATTGTTCATTAGGGTTTAAAGAATCAATATGCAGCTCGGCAGGAGTTGGGATGCGACTGGTGAGCCTGTGGAAGCTATTGAACATACTATGTTGTTTTAGAGCTTTTAACACCATATCTTGAAAAATCAACTGTAGAGTTACTATAAAATAAATCTGATGATTTAGGAGTACTCACCAGGTCCAGAAGAGGCTACCCTCAGCTCGTCGCCGGTCGGAGTGCCGTCGGTGACCCAGAAACCACCTTAGACCGAACCATCATTAAAATAGGGGAACAAAATACAACTGAGGTGCTATTGGACGTTTCAGCTACAAAACTTACCAAGAAATGGGAATATACACGCATCGGTAAGGGAGGAAGACTGGTGCTGGCTGGCCGCCGCATACGATGGCTCCGACAATGGAGGAACGGTGTCCACCGAAACTGCACTAAGGCAGCATCGCGAAGGAGGAAGAAGCAACGCTGAACTCCAATTGGGTTCCCTCCAACACGCCGGAGCTCGTGGACGGTCGGAGGAACGCCGGAGAGGGAGAAAGAGCCGAAGGGAGGGTGAGAGAACAGAAGAAGAAGAAGGAAGAAGAAGAGAAGGAAGGCCGGGAAAAATGAAGAAGCCCATAGAAGCTTCTTAATAAAAATCAGCCATGGGTCACCTAGAACCGGCTTGGCCGGTTTCAGCCCCAAAATTTCTACTTTGGCCCCAAAACTTTGGCCTATTTCGAAATCTGCCCCACCGAATTCAAAGTTTTTCACTTCAGTCCCTGAAATGTTTTCAGTTTAGTCCTTTTCAAATTTATTTTTTTTATTTTTCTAATTTTTTTCAGGTGTTTCATGAACATAAATAAATTAAACACATAATTATTTATTATTTCAAATTTAATTAATTTTTTAAGTAAAATAACATTTTCATTAAATTGAATCTTAATTATATAGATTGTAATCAATGTTATAAAATTGTTATAAAAAATAAAAGTAAAGTGAAGAAGAAAATATTAAAAAAATAGATGAAGAGAACAATATATAGTAAAGAGAGAAAATTTTCTCTTATTTACAGTTGTATAGAATGTTTGTACAGCTTATTATTTATGGGGCACAAAGTCCATATTCCCACTTGAATGTTTATTTTGTAAAAAAATATTCCTTATAATACACAACACGATAATACTTTATTAAAAATCTTATCAGAAAAAATCCAATCGGACAAAAATCTTGGTTAAGAAAAAAAGAGTACAATTTGCTCCCCCTCATGATAATATCACTTGAGATCTTTAAATTGATGCATTCCAATATTATGAATCAACTTTTCACACATTGTGATAAGAAGTGATTTGGTGAAAAAATTTGTAGATTATCACTTGAATGAATTTGTTGAATATCAACATCACCATTTTTTTTAAGGTCATTAGTGAAAAAGAATTGTGGTGAGATATGTTTTATTCTATCACCTTTAATGTACCCTCATTTCAATTAGACTATGTATGTTGCATTATCTTCATACAATATTGTTCATGACTCCTTTTCAAAGGACAAATCGCATGTCCCTTGAATGTATTGAATTACAGATTTTAACCAAATACATTCTCGATTTGCCTTGTGAAGAGTGCTAAAAATTTTACATGATTGGAAGAAACTATTATAGTTTTTTTCATAGAACGCCATGAAATGATTGTATCACCACATGTGAATAATTAACTTATTTGTGATCAGGCATTATGAGGATCAAATAGATATCTGGCATCTAAATAACCGATTAAATATAGCTTGGGTACATTAAGATAATATAAACCCATATTCATTATTCCTCAAAGATATCAAAGTGTGTGCTTAATTCCATTCTAATGCCTTTGCGTTGGGGAAAAACTATATCATGCTAATAAATTTATAAAAAATAATATATTAGGTTGTGTATGACTAACAAGATATATTAGTGCTTCAATTGCACTAAGATATGGTATTTTATGACCAAGAAGTTCTTCATCATTCTCTTGAGATCAAAGAAAGTCCTTATTTACATCTAATAACCTTACAACTGAAAGGGTTTGTCGTTCAAGAAAGGGTGAATTGGCTAGCAATAAAAAAATTTATGGAAAATAAGTCTTTTCAAATCAATGTTTTTGTTTAAAAATTAGTTGCAGTCCTAGTCAGGAGGAAAGAGCAACTTGAATTGTTATAGAAGAAATCTTGAAAGAGTAAGTTGAAATAGATTGAATTTATAAAATAGATTTCTTCAAACTATATAAGACACTTTACATAATATAAAAGTAGTAGGTAAGCAAAAGAACACAGAGATTTTATAATGGTTCAATTGTTCAAGGAAAACTTTCCTTAGGTCTACTCCATTCTTTCCAAGTTTCAATCCTTAAATATTTGAGGTATAATCCACTAGATGTTTGATGATTCACAATCACTCAAAAAACTCTCAACTCTTTAACAATATTCTCTTTTTCTCAACACATAATTAAAGCTTTCCTACAAAGCTCTTGAATCTTAGCTATCAAGATTTTCTAAGAAAGATACTACTTTTTCTCTGTTTTTAGTTATTTCTATTAAACAATGATATCAAAAAATGGCTTATCTCAAATGAGAGTTTACAATATGGATCACTAAAAAAAAATAACATTCAATAGTGTATGATTAAAAGTTATAGCTTTGAGATGTGCATGAAGGTTTTTTGGACTAAATTTGCTTGAAGATTGAAAGATTTAAAGTAATTCCCAGCACTATTCTACTACTAGTGGGGCCTTATATAAGCTTTAAGGATCTTATGGCCATTGCTCCTTGTTTGTCAATTTACAGAGCTACTAAGGATTCAGTTTTCTTGAAGATATACTCTAAGATATTCTTCTAGATCTTTCTAAATCTCTATTTCAATCTGGTTAGATTAATAAAGCAAATTGTCTGCTCTTTCAGATAGGTAGTTCAAATTCAATCTTTGAGATATGTTGGTTAAAAGGGAACATTAATTAGATAAAGTTAGATACTCAAGGATATATAAGCTTACAGAAACTAAGATTTTGATACTTCAAATCTTATAAAATATTAGCTTATCAAATAATTGATTTGTCTTGGAGTCCTTACCAATTTAGTTTGCTTTGACCAAAGGGCATATGCAACACATAAAAGATAACTTTAAGGACAACAAATATTCCTAAGATTTTGTTGAGATATAATAGTTGGTTTTCTTAGTTGTGAAATATATGGTTGGCTGTTTTTATAGCTAAAAACTATTCTCAGATTTTTTATTTTATTGTCATTATCAAAACACAATAAGACTTAATGGATTTGGTCTTTTCAACTTAGGGCTTAAAAAGGCTGAAAGTACTCTTACCCATTTGCTTCTTCAACAACCATTAGGGTGCTCATTAGATGTGCTTTGTCCATATAAAAACATTTTAGCATCTTTGTTATATAAGCTATTTGATGTTGTAATACCCTAATTTTTTTTTTTAAAAAAATTCAATAATGAAATGGCTTTTCAGAGAATCCAAAAAGGTGAATTTGAAAATTTTAGAAACTTTAAAATTATAAATTCTGAAATATAGAGTATTTGAACACATAGAAATAAATTATATAAATTTTAGGAATTTTTAGAAAATTGAAATTTTCATTTCGGATGTTTATAGAATAAAATATGTGTTTTCAGGATTTAATTTCTAGAAAACTTTGAAGAAATCGAAACTAGGGTTGTAGGTATTTAGTGAATGCAAAATTATAGTTGTTACGAAAGTAATTAATTTCACTAATTTGTATCAAAATTCCAAAGTCGTCGGTGATTGGTAAGTGTTGTGGGTGTTTCTCGAGCCAAGGTATAACAAAACTCGCCATAGGCCGAATCAAATACGAAGGCCCCAAAACACGAAGAGTCCAGACTGAGGTCGTCCAACAAGAGCCATGGATCGACGAATACAAGCAAGGTGAGGATTAAGACCCAGGCTTGTTGAAGTGCAAGCACCAAGAATGCTATTCGAGAAACCTATGAGCTCGACAAGGACCAACAACATGACCTTGGCTCGTTAAGGCAGTGAGCCGAGGATATGTATAAAAGGTTCTGTTAGTTAACAGAGATATTTGTCCCTTAACTGACAGATCATCATTCAGAATCGACACATCAACCCCCCAGATATCTGATAATTATTTACCTAGCATTAATTATCCAACGTCAAGCATTAAATGCCTGAGACGGCAAATGTAATCATACTACTGTTTGTAAAATTACATTTGTAACCTTTCTTATGTTTATAAATAGTCATAGGAAACTGCTACATGGGGGGAAGAGGATATATGCAAACACTCCACTAGCATAGATAAAAGGCCTTGTAAGAGTGTAACTGAAATCCTATAGAAATCTCTCTGAATCACCTTACTTCAACTGGTGATACGATCTCGACGTGGATGTAGGGGCTTGAATAGGCTTTATCCAAACCATGATAAATCTCTGTGTTTACTATCTCCTTCTTGTTCCTCTCTTCTTTCATTTTTCTTGATTATTATTTATGCTCTCTGACCGATAGTTTAAGGGTCTCAAGAATCGACTCCGTTGACTGAAATCTTAGATTCCTAAAATTAGATTTCACCGTCAACATTTTGGCACCCACTATGTGGCCCCAACTACATTCTCTTTTTGTTTAATTTACTGACTAGCTACAATGGTGAGAGGAAAGACAACGAGGAGCATTAGTGCTGTCGTTACCCAGCCAAATAACCCTACATGATAGCAAGAAGAGACACTACCAACTGGAGGTCTAACCCTTCCTGCAGTAGGAACTTCTACTACCCCAAAGGTAGGCATTATTGTCGGTATGACACCTCTTAGCTTCTGTTAACCCGCTGCCCTTGATACGAATAGAGTTCACGCGTGGTTCCAACGCCAGCAAATGCTTGAAAATATTATGAAGGAGCTGGTTGACGTTGTGAGAGCTTTGGCTCAGACGTAGGCGTAGGATGCATAAAGGCAAGTTGAAGGTATTGCACCTAAAGGGGAGCCTCGTCAGTAAGGGGGCCAGCAAGAGAAAATCGCCCAAGAAGAACATCGACGGGCAGGCTTAACTCGCTCATCTAATTCGTAACCAAGATCGCAAGACCATCAAACCTAAAAAGGGAAAAAAGGAAGATCAATGACACCAGAACTTGAACCAGGAGAAAAGTTCAAGCGAAGCTGATAACGAACACAGGTCAGAGCGACGTTCTCCAAACCACCAACACGATGGGGGGCGTAAAGCCCATGATCACCATTCTAATGGATGAGGTAGAGTTAGAAGCCACCGAAATGCTAGTCATTAGTTCAGAACTCTAGACCCAATACTTGAAGAGTTGTTATGGAGGATCCAACAGTTGGAAGAGCGACCCGCCACCTACAACTGTTGGGATCACTATGAAGAGAAATCACCCTTCACCCAGGAGATAGAGGTTAAACCTCTCCCTTGTAAGTTTAAACTCCTGAGTATCCCACTAAACAATGAGGATACTGACACATATAACCATCTGGACACGTTCAATATCTAGATGGACCTTCAAACCACCAATCTGCTAGTCAAGTGCTGAGTCTTCCCTGCTACCCTAGGAGAGATACCCCGTATGTGGTTTAGGAGCCTCGCCACTCGAAACATTCATAGCTGGAAAGAATGCCAGGAAAAATTTCTTGGCCAACACCAAGCACTAAAAAGGTAGCTCGCACCATTGTGCCACCTTGCAATAGTATTTCAATGAAAAGACGAGTCGCTGAAAGATTACATTACCCAGTTTAGACGCGAGGTCAGCAATGTTGAAAATCTTTCTGATGAAAGCGTTCTAACGACCATTTTGGCCAAAATTAAGAAGGATGACAAGCTCTATAAAAGCATTTACAAGTCTCCGGTGAAAGAGTTGGGGGAATTTTATGAGCGACAGCCAAGGAAATTAGGTTGGAAGAGACCTTCGGCTTAAAGAAGCCTAGCTAGAAAGGGGAATCAAGTGGCTTAGGCTGAAGCAAGAAAAGGGGGGGATAACGGGGACAGTAAAAGTGACCATGCAAATAGATTTGATAGTCAGGTCACGAAGAAAGCTAGGGGTGAGCGATTTCAATACCAGAGGCGCTACGACAGCTATAGTATCTTGTTGGACACCCTGGATCATATTTTTGCTATGGAAAGAAATAATGAGGACTTCGAAATGCCCAGACCCATGAAGGCTCCGATCCAGAGGAGAAACAGGAATAAGTTATGTGCCTATCATAATGAGATCGAGCATAATACCTCGGATTATTGGGCGCTCAAAGACGCCATTGAAAACCTCATTAGGAGAGGTTGACTAAAGGACTACGTAGTCTGACCCTTTGGATAGCGACCCTCATGGCCCCAACAACCACCTCAGCACCAATCAACTCCCGAAGACGGAGCTGCCCTCCTGATAAGGACCATATTTACCATTCACGATGGACCACATATTGCAGGAACTTCCAAAAGGTCCCATGAACATTACATAAGGGAGGCAAAACATGTATTGATCGTAAGGAATGATGAAGTTGGTAGATTAGTGAAGAAAGCCAGGATAAGCACCGACTGCATCACCTTCACCAGCAAGGATATGGAAGGAGTCCATTCTCCACACAATGACGCCATAGTCATATGAGCCATAATCAACAACATCAATGTACGGAGAATTATGGTCGATACAGGTAGTTCGGTTAATGTAATGTACCGATAATGTTTTGACCAGATGGGCATAAGTCCTAACCAACTCAAGTCATCTCTGGAGCCCCTCTTTAGCTTCATGGGGGATGTGGTGGTCCCAACTGGATAGATTAAACTCCCCATAACCTTAAGGGATTTAGGCTACCAAGTCACTGCCCTGGCCAATTTCCTGATTATAGACTCCCCCTCAGCATACAATGTGGTGCTAGGGCGACTAGTGATGAATGAACTAGACATGGTAATATTACCCAAGACACTTATCGTAAAGTTCCTGACCCCGAATGGAGTTAGGTGCGTGTGAGGAGAACAAGAAGTGGCTTGACGATGTTACAAAGATGAAGTCGAGATGGGAGAAAGGACAAGGAAAATTGATGTAGTTTCTGGGGGTGAACCGCGACCTGTAAACTCAACTGGCATAGCAAACAATTTGAACCCTTGTGAAGTGGATACGGAAAGAGCGGTGGGTCCAATCGAAGAGCTTGAAGAGGTTCATGTAAGTAAGGTGAATAATGGGAGACGCCTCAAATTAGGTAAAAACTTGTCTCTAAGAGTGAAGACGGAACTCACAGAATTCCTAAAGGTAAATATAGATGTCTTTGCTTGGAATCACGAAGACATGGTTGGGATTGACCTACAGGTCATATTGCATAGGTTGAACATCGATCCCAACCATAAGCCAGTACACCAGAAGCATAGGCCAATAATCATTGAACGGTACAAAGCACTCAAGGAGGAAGTAGATAAATTGTTAGCAAATAAGTTCATTCAAAAAGCTCATTATCCTACCTGGGTGGCCAATCTCATCCTTGTAAAAAAGAAGAACGGGAAATGGAGAACTTGCATTGACTTCATCGATCTTAATAAGGCCTGCCCTAAAGACAGCTTCCCCTGCTAAGGATTAATCAGTTGGTGGATGTAACGGCAGGGCATGAACTCTTTAGCTTCATAGACGCGTACTCAAGATACAATTAAATTCCTGTGGCCCCATGGATTGTATTGTTATAGGGTAATGCCCTTTGGACTAAAGAACGCTGGGGCAACTTACTAATAGTTGGTAAACATGATGTTTAAAGAACAAATCAGGAAGACAATGGAGGTGTACGTAGACGATTTGCTGGTAAAATCAAGACAAGGCATCAATCACGTCCGCGATCTTGGGGAAATGTTTCGAATCCTGAGAAAGTACCAAATGAGGCTAAATCCTTATAAGTGCGCATTCAGGGTCGCTTCTAGGAAATTTCTCAGCTTTATGGTGAACAGTAGAGGAATCGAAGCCAACCCTGAGAAAATCTGAGCTCTACTCGATATGAGGTCCCCTATGGGGCCTAAAGATGTGCAAAGCTTAAATGACCAAGTTGTGGCCTTTAGCAGGTTTATCTCCAAGGCTACGGACAAATGTATCCCTTTCTTCGATGTCCTAAAAAAGGCAAAGAGATTTGAATGGAAGGAGCAATGTGAAGTTACCTTCCAGCAGCTCAAATAATACCTCGGGTGAGCTTTCCTCTTATCAAAACTAGAGGAGGGCGAACGGATGATCATCTATTTGGGAGTGTCCTAATACGCTCTCAGCGTAGCTTTGATACAGGAAGACGGGAGGGCTCAATTCCCTATTTATTATGTGAGCAAGAGATTGATGGACGCAAAGACAAGGTATTCCCTAATGGAGAAACTTGCTTATTGCCTCATAATTGTCTCAAAAAAGCTGCGACCTTACTTCCAAGCACATAGCATAGAGGTGCTGACATAATTCCCATTAAGGCAAGTTTTACAGAAAATAGGTGCTTCAGGATGCCTCCTTAAATGGGCAATCGAGTTAGCCTAATTTGATATCAAATTTAAGCCTAGGCTAGCAATCAAGGGGCAAGCTTTGGTAGATTTCATTGCAAAATTCACTGGCCCTATGCAAAGGGAAATAGAGGCATCAAAACTTCCATGCTGGGAACTATATGTCGATGGTTCATCTAGCAAATAAAAGGCTGGGGTAGGGGTACTCCTAATCAGCCCAAAAGGACACAAAATCTTCTATGCGCTAAGGTTTGGCTTTCAAGCCATGAAAAATGAAGCTGAATACGAAGCTTTGTTAGTTGGACTACAACTAGCCAAAGAGGTATGAGCCAAGAAAATAAAGATTTTCAGTTATTCCTAGCTCATGGTCTGTCATGTGTCGGGAGAATACCAAGCCAGAGGTGCGAAAATGGCTACTTATTTGCAGAAGGTTTAGGAGATATTGAAATCATTTTAGCACCATAAGGTCGATCAAATACTGCAGGCCCAAAATGCACATACTGATGCCTTAACCTGCCTTGCTATGACTAAAGATGCTGACTTCCTTGGGGCAATTCTGGTAGAACTCCTGTCGTACCCTAGCATAGAGCGGGAGGATGTAATTATGACAATCACAAAAACACTGGACTCCTAGATGAACCCAATCCTGGACTACCTGCAAGAAGGGAAGCTGCCAGATGATAAGCTCGAAGCTTAAAGATTACGAATTTAGGTATCCCGATACCACATCTATGATGACATATTGTACAAAAGAGGGTTCTCCACCCCGCTTTTAAGATTCATTGACGGCTCGGACTGTGATATCGTGCTCAAAGAGATTCATGCTGGCCAATGTGGAAATCATACAAGAGGTATGTCTCTAGCCCAAAAGGCTCTTCGACAGGGATTCTACAAGTCGACGATGAAGCAGGACGTGATCAAACTCGCCAAGAGATGCAACAAATATCAATGATTCGTAACGATGTTGCAAGCCCTGTCGGCCTACCTGCGGTAAATGGTCAGTCCATGGCCCTTCGTGATCTAGGGGATGGACCTTATAAAGCCATTTCCCACAGCAACTTTAAGCATACAGTAGTAGCTGTGGATTACTTCACTAAATGGGCAGAAGCCAAAGAGCTCGTGGAGATTTCTTCCACAAAGATCATAAAATTTGTTTGAAATAATATCATCTACAGATTTGGGGTCCTTTGACAAATTATGACTGATAACAGGACCTAATTCAATAGTGAGCAATTCCTCGAATTCTGTAATGATCTTAGGATTACAAAGAGTTTCTCGAATGTAGACCATCCACAAGCCAACGGGCAGGTCGAAGCTATCAACATGATAATCAAGCACATCTTGAAAATGAAGTTAGAGGATAGAAAGGGAGCACGGATGGATGAACTAGCAAAGGTACTTTGGGCCTATAGAACTACAATCTGTAGCACCACCAGAGAAACTCCCTTTATGATGGTTTACAGTTCTGAAGCAATGATCCTGATGAAGCTAGAAGTAGCATCATAGCGAAGGATCACCTTCGATCTGATAAATAATTATCAGTTGCTCGTTGTGAACCTAGATCTTGTGGAAGAAATAAGGGACAGAGCACATTTGAGAAACGTGACCTACCAGTAGCGACTCGCGAGGTATACAACCAAAGGGTTTGACCTTGAAATTACAAACCTGGCAACCTCGTCCTGCGTTTAATACTTCCTGGTGCATGAAAAACTAGTGAGGGACCCCTATGGCCGAATTGGGAAGGTCCATACCTCATCAAAAGAGTCATTGGCCACGAAGCCTATCATCTGGCCGATATGAATGAAACAGAATTTCCTTGGGCATGGAACGCTGCACACCTTCGCCCTTATTACCAATAGGGATCTAAACCTTGTAAATAATCTAGAGTTATGAGAAGACATGAAGTTGTCCTCCTGAAAATCTCTATGTACATATCAGATTGATTCCTAAAAGATTTCCAATAAAATTCCATAAAAGGTGACCGATTGAATTACAATCAGTCAAAGTTGCTATATGTGATAAATAATCTCTGAAATGGACGAGCATGGAATTATCGAAAGTAAACTAGAATATCCAAAGGATCCACACAATAAAATAAGTACATAATTATGCGGAATAACAAAAGTCAAAGCCTAAGGAGTAGACTCTCTAAGAATCAAATGATCACGAACAAGGCCTTCACGAGGTGAGGAGTCCACGGGAGTAGAAGTAGGATCATCTGAGACTGGACCGTAGTGGCTTCCACAAGCTGAGATCCACCATTTGTTTGGGAAGAGTCCCTAATAGGAGGAGCCCCGGGTTCAGTACCTTCCTTAAAGGAGCAAGCCTTAGCCTCCTTCCTCTTCCTAAAGTGCTCCACAACTGCAAGAGCCTCCTCGCCGAAGAAAGAAAAGTCTAACTCAGGATAATGCCTCCACAAAGTATAAAATAGCATAAAACTAGTCTTGTACTTCACTTTTTCTGCTACCTCCGCAACCAAATGAGGAACCTCCACCCTGACCTTAGCAACCTCCTCCCTTGCTACTTCAAGCTCTCACACAGTAACCTCAGCTCACCTTTCAACTTCTTTGACCTACAGCTCTGCCAAGATAGCACATTTTTCTGAGATTTTAGCTCGTTGGGCTAGCTAATCAACACGCTGGAGGGCTTCGTCTAAGTCAATTTTAGCCTTAGCCAAGTCATTAGTCATGAGACTAAGGTTCATAGAAGTGGCCTCATGATTCGCCACCTCACGAGACAAGGTAGCCTCCACATCTTTGACCTTCCCTTTAAGCTCTAACACTTCAGCAATGACGATGGCCAGGTTCTCCACTAGCCTTGCACTCTTTTCACCTTCGGCCTGAAGCATCTCGCTCACCTTCGTCATTGTTAACACACTCTGAAAGGGAGGCACAATTGAATCAAATTATGAAAACAAAATGCAAAACAAAGGCATAGAAACATCACTCACCACTAAGCCGAAGTGGATTCCATGGTCGATTAACTTCCTGGCAGGAAGGCCCTCAGATTCCAACATCACAATCTTTTTCTTAGAACCTAGAAACATGTCAATGTTATCTGTGAAAGCTTTCGCATATTCTCCAGTCTTGGAACTAGGCCCAATGGATTACTCCTCGACATCGAACCCTGTGTAACCCTTTTTTCAAGTAGCTGTGATCTTCTCCCTGTTCGCTTTTCATTTTTTTTATAGAGGATTTAAGGAGAGTGCTGGCCCCAGCAGCTACTGCCACCTCAGGATGAGTTGAAGTAATTGGGTCTTGCAAGGGAGCTACCGTCGAGGCTGAAGGTCAGCTTTCTATCGCAAGGGGAATGCCGGCATCGGGAGCCAACGGGGCCTCTTCCTCATCAAGTGAAGGTGCCAAGAAGATAAGTTTCATCACTTCGTGGTAATTGCCAAAATCCACAGGATCAACCTCCTTCACTCGATGGGTTCCTATCTCCCGGGTAAACTCAATGTCCAAACTTAGAGCAAGCTTATAGGAACAAATGAGGTTTTCGTAAAAAAGGAGGTTATTCTGTAGATCATCCAAAGCGGCCAACCGGTCCAAAATTCTAGAATCCTCGATTCCAAGAGTAAGATTTTTACCCGTCCCTTCTACAAGAAAGAAGAAACAAAAGTTAGTACCGAAAGAACAAATCATGAATGAGTTAGTAGATTCGTGAACCTTTAGCCCACTCACCAGGAGTGTGGATGAAATTGAAATTCTGGAGATTATGCAAAGAAGGGCACGAGATATAAAATCAGTGGGTCTTATAGTGACCTGCATTAGATTTTCCCTTGGCCTTCTCGTACAAAAGAATCTTCTTGTGTCTCGTCAATCGAGTCAAAAGATAATATAGCCCGTCCGTTAAACTTGCATACCTCAGATGATACAGGTAGTATAGGACCTTAGCTGATGGTGGGGTAAAACCTTTTCTCGAGAAAATCAGTGCTAGGGAAGCCAACTGAGTATAAGAGTTCAAGGTAAGCTGAAAACGGCTAAGTCTCACTCTATTCAGAAAATTCATAACAAATGGATGCATAGGGAACCTAAACCCCGTGACAAGGTGTGGAAGACTAATAGCAACGAACCCCCATGGCAGATAAGATGCATAGTCATCAGAACAAGGCACCATGACGCGACACCTTTTATGAAAATGGTATGTCCGAATGATGGATTCGAAATCACAATGGCAGATGGATGAAACATGCAACTCAAATGCTTGATGACCGGAGAGTCACCAATCTATAGTGGTATCATAATTTTCGATGGGATCAAAGTTAGCAGCGAAGTCCCTAGTGACCTCACCACTCCCTGAGGATGCCTCATTGGAACAATGAACCTGCTCCACGTCTCGGGATGTAGAGCTAGATTCGTTGTTTTGAGCCCTAATTTGATGATGACGGTGTTCATGACCTGCGCTCATCTACATAAAGGAAAAAGGAACAATCAGGTTGCTAAAGGCAGACCTTCCTTAGAGACTAATGATTTCCTATGTGACAGGCCAAATAAACCCCAAGTCACCATGCCTAAGAATTCAAAAGGGGGAGGGGGAAAGAAGGGCTAAATCGTTAAGTGATAGCATTAAGAAAATAGACATAAAATATGAAATAGTGGATCAAAATTTTTATAATTCGTCACTAGGTCGACCGAAAGTATCAGACCAGAAAGGAAGGAAAGAAAGCACAAAAACAAGCAATAATTGCTAAGCACTAATTGACAAAATATGGGTCTCATATTAATCATAAAACAATAAACCAGAAATCACAGATGTAGAAAGACTCATCATGGTCAGCTGGAGTAAAACACACACAACAGAGCCTTGCAAAAATTAGAGCAACAAACGGTGGCCAGCAATGCAAAATAGTTATGAAAGATAGCCTCAAATAAGCCAAAGGGATGAATCGGTAAATCTCAAGTTTCAAATGACTAAGTAAAGAGGGAGAGAAACAGCCCCTTAACAGACACCATCACCAATAGATCTAGAAACCGTCCAGCTCCTCATAATCCAACCATGTGGTAGAAATCGAAGGGGGAAACTAACAATAATATGATGTATGGACTGAATAAGGCCTAGTGTAATCATGACAAGCTAATGGCAAAGTCTCGAAAGTCATAGACGTGACCCATGAAGGACATGCTAATCGACTCACAAAATCCCAGGTTGTGAACACAACTCCTAGATCGTTCTACACCTGAAGAGTGTCTCAAATGCCAAGCTCTTACCAAGACAACACCAGCATGCTAGCCTCACGCGACGATCGAGGTCCACTCGATCGGGTTTGAGAAAAATAAAGTCCTGATGATGAGGTCCACCCGATCAGGCTCTGGTGTTGAGGTCTACCCGGCCATGTTCAAAGGCCTCACCTAACGATCGAGGTTCACCCAATCAGGTTGAGGAATGATTTGAAGACCTCACTCAAAGATCGAGGTCTGCTTGGTCAGGTTTGAGGAAACTAAAGTCCTGACAATGAGGTCTGCCCAGTCAGGCCTTGGTGACGAAGTTTGCTAGGCCAGGTTCAAAGACCTTACCTGATGATCAAGGTTCACCCAGTCAGGTTAAGGAGTGATTTGAAGACCTCACCCAACGATCGAGGTCTGCCTGGTTGGGTTCAAGGAAACTAAAGTCCTAACGAAGAGTCTGATCGGTCAGGCCTTAGCAATGAGGTCTACCCTGCTAGGTTCGAAGACTTCACCTGACAATAGAGGTTCACCCAGTTAGGTTGATGAGCGATTTGAAAACCTCACCTGACAATTGAGGTCCGCCCGATTGGGTTTGAGGAAACTAAAGTCTTGAGGATGAGGTCCGCCTGATTAGGCCCTGCTGACAAGGTCTGCCTGGCCAAGATTATGGGGCAGCACAATCCCTGACCTTGCCTGACGATGGAGGTCCGCTAGGTCAGGTTGAGGGCCTTACCCAATGATCAAGTTCTACCTGGTCGGGTTCGAGGAAACCAAAGTCCTGACGATGAGGTCCGCCTGACCAGGTTCGAAGACCTCACCTGATGATCAAGGTTTGCCTGGTCAGGTCAAGGAGCAATTCAAAAATCTCACCTGATGATCGAGGTCCGCCCGATTGGGTTCGAGGAAACTAAAATCCTGACGATCGAGGTCTACCCGGTCAGGATTGAGAGATGAATTTCTAAGGAGATTAGAACACAAGCACACTTGATAATCTCGCACAGAGGCTTCTAATATTGAAAGGATAGTTTTACCCAATATAAAACAGGCAAGAAATCACCCTTACTCTGGCTCAAGATTGCCACATCATTTCAACTCTTCATTTCCAGCCTAGCATAGGATTGCCAGCTTGTTTGGATGGGAAAATCATAAATGTAGCTCTCATGTGGCCTATTACCCGCTACTCTCATGCGGCTTATTACTCGTAACTCTTATGTGGTCTGTTGCTCACGACCCTCATGCGACCTCATAAAGGCACACTTGTTCAACCTGAAGGAGTGTTCGGCTGAGCAAGGGCAAAATGGTCCAGAAATTTCAAAAATTTTCTTGCACCCAATCGAACATTCAATCCCAGA
>JANHAO010015009.1:0-15028 GCA_026873985.1 Saraca asoca
GATACTCAATCTTGAATTTCTCCATTGTTCTCCATTGTTCTTGAATCAAAGATTCCTGAAAAATGAGTTTATCATACTGAAACATACAATTAGTTTAAAATTGGTTTTTCAACATTCAAAACTAGTAATATCAGTATAGCTTAGGCTAACAGGGTAGATAGCCAACAAATCCCCTTATCTTTTACTCTCATACACTAGATTAATCACTAATTCCTACATATCGATATAGACTTATACTACTTCAAGCTAGGGTAGTTCAACTTCTTATTTTTGCTGGTTTTAACACTCGTCTGACAAACCTATTTCAAACCTGGCTGCAACCTGATCCCAATTAGGCCAATTTTGAATATTTTCATCCAAATTGATTTATGGGTTTTTATCCTAAAATACATCTAACACTAACCAATTGATCAATTTGATTAAAGTTGAGTAGAAAATGCTTCGATTTGAACCAAATGCTTCAAGACTAAAACTGGTGTTCATCCAAAACTTTCATTAAAAAATTTCATTCGCACTAGTTTTCATGAAATTAAAATATAGGTTTTCAAGGTAACATGCATCTAAGGCTATCCCATTAATTAATTTAAGTAGAAAATTAGAAAATTTGCTTCGATTTTGAGTTACCATACCGAAATGGAAAAATAATGTTTTCCATTTATAATCTCATTCAAAAGCTTTATACGAACCAATTTTGATCAAAGTAAATTGTTAGTTGTGTTTGGTGTGATAATTTGAGATAGACCTATAAATTAATTTGAAGGCAATTGTGTTTAGTTTGAATATATCCTTTTCAAGAACACCTTAAAAAAAAAGTTTTCATGGTTCTATTTTAAGCATAATAAAATGTATACAAATTCTAAAATTTATTTATGCATAATACATTAACAATATTCAGAAAAATTATTCATATAAAAATTGTAGATTAATTTTGCCATAAAATTATGAATTTTGAAACAATGAACTCACAATCTTTCTTGATTTCATTAGTAATGTGATATAAATAATTTCTAATTAAATTTACATAATATTCAGTGATGCAACATGATGAAATAATTTGCTCCGATACCAATTGCTAGAAGTTGCATTACATAATTGAACCAATTATTCGAATTTAATTTATCATATCACATAGTATAAATAAAAGGCAAATTAATAATAATAATGATATATGAAATCAATTACTTACGAGGCATAGGCTATGAATCCATTAACTTGAACAAATGCAAATCTTGATAAGTCCACTCTTATCGATCCTTGGCTGCTTCTAAGAGAACACATCAACGAATCTTAATGGGAAGATTGTAGAAACTAACTTGGTAAGGACCTACCTTGTATATATTACACTACTATAGAAACATATTCACACGTCAGTTATTTCATATATTTCATGTCGATTTGGAGACTGACATCTATCTGAGTGACTTAATAGGTCAAAACAATTCACATTGATTTTTTAACTAATGTGTAAAAAAGAAACGACATCAGTTTCTAATATATAACTGACATCTTTTTATTTAGAAAAAATTTTTACACATTGATTTTTTATTAATAACTGACACCCTTTCTTCCTCTAAAGATGTCGGTTTCTATTACAAACTGACATCTTTTCTTAACTACTAAGAACGTTAATTTTTTATAAAAGCCAACATTTTTTTCTTGAGTAATAATAACCATTAAAGACATTGGTTTTTTATAATAACCAATGTTGTTAGTGGAAAAAAAATATGCCAATTTTGTATAAAATCGATGTCTTTTTCCTAAAATAGACCTTACTTCTAGCTATATTTTTTATAGAAACCTACTGCTAACTACATTTTTACAAAAAGCTACTACTATTTACATTTTAGTAGAAACAACTATCAAATCAAAATTTACAATCACCTAATATAATCCTAATTTCAACAACATCAAACACGTTATTGGATCAACAAAAAATTCAAGACATTACAAAACCAAATTAAAATCAAAATATGCCAAATTAACAACAAGTCTATACATAATAATCATTACTTACTTTCTGACTAAATTCACCCAGTTGTACTTATCTTTTAGTTATGCATTCTTCTGTAATGCAATTTCTAATATTAGTGAGAGCTTTAGATAAGAAATTTCAAGTGTTGCTGTGTCCATCCATATAAGTCCAAGCTATATTTTTATATATACAATTTATAAGAGTTAATTTACCTAAAAGATAAAATTTTATTTTTTATGAAATTAGCATAATGATATATATATATATATATAAGCAAATAATTCAAAAGGCTATATAGATTGTATAATATTATCATATAACTGAATTCCTTCATGAGACAACTCTACTCCACTAAAATCAAACAATTTTATTATGAAATCATCTTAATTTTAATAAACACATAATAAAATATAAGTATCTAAACTAAAAATTATATAATTAGTTGCTTATATACAATAAATGCATAATATATCAAGTATGAATATCTAAACTAAAAATTATATAATTACCAATAAACAGAATTAATTACCTTTAATTTTTCCTAATTTTTTTTTCTTTAGGAGGATCTTTAACCCATATTCAATTTACATAAAAGAATTTTTTTTTATGAAGTTAGAAAAATGATTTATGTATTTCATATAAGTAAACCATTTAAGAGGCTATATAGATTGTATATTATTATCAAATGACTGAATTCTTTCCCGAGGTAGTTTTTTTCTCCACTAAAATCAAATATAATTTTATTATCAAGCCATCTTAATTTTAATAAACATATAATCAAGTATAAGCATTTAAATTAAAAATTATATAATTAGCTGCCTATATACAACAAACGTATAATATATCAAGTACAAGATCTAAATTAAAAATTATATAGTTGTCAATAAACATAATTAATTACCTTTAATTTTTCTTAATTTTTTTCTCTAAAAGAATCTTCAACCCACATCCCTTCACTATAAGTTGCCTTTATCATTCACCAGAGATAGACTTGAAGAGAGAGAAGGAGTCTTCTCAATATCATTATTTATCTCTTCTTCATCCCCATTATCAACAATCTATATTTTTTCTTGAAGAACTACAGACCACTTCTTACTAGTTGAGTTTTTGATATAGAAAATCTATTTTACTTAGGATGCCATTATAAATAGTTCCCCCTTATGACCCTCCCTATTAAGATCCATGAATGTGAACCCTAACTGATTGACTTGGATGTCATTATTACCTAACTCATTTACATCTAAACACATACACCTTGAATATGATGTAGTCAAGCTCCCATATGTCTTCCATGACCTTGTTATATGACATCTTCATGTATACAAGATTTTTATCTTTGAAACTAGAAACATACATTGACTAAGCCACTAAAATAACCTCACTATTTTACATAGTGCTCCTGTCATCCTATCCCTTTGTGTAGAAAGAATGCCTATTAATGTCATATCTATGATAAAATAAGACTTTCATGCATGGCTCGTGGATCGATTGCTGCATGAAATAATCCTATGACATATATACAATTAAGAATATTTATTATAACTTAACACTTACAATTACTTAAGCAATTAAAACTTGCAAATTACTTACAATTTCCTTAATAACTATCTGGCTTTCATTGGTTGTGTATTCACATTTTGTGTTGACCTTGGCTATCTTTTGCAATTCAAGTCAAGATATAGAAATGACCTGAGAATCGAACTGATTAAAAGTTTGTTGTTCTGCAAGTTTTTCCTTAACTTAAGCTTACTCAAGCTTCACATATTTACCACGAGATGACCTATGTTTATATTTGTTTTTTGCTTATCTCTCCATGTAAGCTATATTTATACCATGTTGACAAAAAATAATAATTGATAAAATAGTCAATTAATTACTTATAAGATATAGTTGAAAAAAAATATAAGGTGAGATGGCCAGACTTACCTGAAAAGCCTCATATTAGTGCTACTTTACAAAATCATCCTAAACTTATTGATTGAGGAAGTTATATTTCTTAAGGGGATTTTGATCACTCTTCCTCTTGATAGTGATGTAATCCCTTATCAACTAATTTTTGAAGTCCTTCCACCTCTGATTGTCTATCTTTCAGACTTCTTTTTTCTTTCCCACATCAATATCAAATGTGGTCTACAAAATAGCACACACATGGATTATACTTATATACAATTATTTTAAGAAGATTATTATATATATATATATCTTAAATAAAAATTGGAGATAAGTAATATATACCAAGACATCTAGCCAAATGTTGTCCATGGTGTCTTCTGGTCTTGTTTCCACTATCAATATTGATTGGCACTCTCATGGGTGAGGGTGCCAACATTCTAATATAACTGTTATATTTTGATGATGCATCTCTAGTAGCCTAATCCTTAAAATTAAAGTCAATCTTCATCTTCTCTCCCCTACTACATATAAGGGTCATTTCCTTTATAAGGGTATTACCCTTTGTACTCTTCTCAGTATACTGAAAAAGATCCATATGACTATTTAAAAGGAAAAAAAAAGAAGTTAACCTCATGAAACTGTTATATCAATTTTGTTCGGAGTAGGAAATGGTTTTTATGATTTTTATAGACTGCATTTGATAATTTTGAAAAAGAAATGGTTACATTCAACATTTTAATTACTACATAGATTATAAAGAAAATCTTAGATGTATTTATAATCACTCTACCAAGTGATAAAAAATAGGACATGTATGACCAGACAATCTACACCAAGAAGCATAGCTAAAAAATAAACCCTAATTGAAAACATTTATGATAATCAAACTAAGAAGCAAAAGAGGAAAAAGAAAGCTAAACCCTAAAAAATAAAAACCATTAGCAAAATACAAAGTAGAAAAAGTGTAAAAACATCGGCAAACTTAGCAAGGAAGAAACAAATATTGTGTAAGATGAATGAAGTTCCATACCTCAATCAGAGATGGGCTTGAAACGTGACGATCCAAGACAGTGAAGACAATGAAAAACAACAAAGAAGAAAGCAACAAGGGTTGGAGAAGATATTGAGTAAATGTTTCAAACTAGGGCAAACAAATAATAGTAGAAGGAAGAATTGATTTGTTATGTAAGAAGTCTAGACTTTAGATGCCAATTATTAAGAAGGAATCAATGTCTATTCTCATGCATCTACCTCGATTGTCATAAAAAACCAACACATAAACATAAGATATCAATTTTTTTTTTATGAAAATTGACGTATTAATTTTTATCATATTTACAAAAATGTCATCATCACTTTATATTATTCCCATTTTGAGTTTTTTCATTTTTTATACGTCTGCTTTTTACTACAACCAATGTATTAACTTTAAATATATTTATGATATTACATTATTTGAATTTTTAATTATTTTATCCATTTTGTTTTTGGATAATAATATTATTATATTTTCACACATAATTTGCGCAAGGCTAATTATTTTTTGAAAAATTTTGTCAATTAAATAATATTCAAATATTTGAATTATATTTTCCATTAAATAATATTTCATTATTCAAATTATTTACAGGAACTTGCTATTAGTTATAATTTTTTGGATTATATTAAAAACGTTGGTTTGTGTTAAAAAATTGATGTCATTTCTATTATTTTTTATTAAATTATAGAAACTACTCCAAATTACATTTTTACAAAAACATCAAAAAGAAACATTGTGACAAAAACCTAAACCAAGTTTTATTTTTACAAAAACATAAGAAAAAGCATTTGGACAAGATATAAGGAAAATGTTGAATGAAAAGTCTAGCTCTAGAAGTTGTTATTACTAGAACAGAAGTTATTGCTAGAAAAGCGTGCAACAAAACAACATTATTGTTGAAGCTCTAAGCTATGCCATTGCTTGCAACAGAAACATTATGGTTGAATCAACTTTTCGAGTTACTTGCAATGAATCAACATTAAATTGTTGAAGCTTCTAAGATTTCTTGTAATAACAAAACATAACAAATACATCAAAGGTAGTTTACAAGACAACACAGACATATTAAGTGCACATTTTGTCCTCTTATTTAAAGGATTAATGCATATGCCTTATTTAAAGGAAAAAAAGAAACAAAAGTTAATCATTTATACACAAACTAATTAGAAAAGGAGAAAGAAAAAGGAAAAATAAACTATAAGCTTTCATAGCAAGCTTGAGCAGAATGACATTAAGTAACAATGCCTGTAATTATTGCTCTTATCAGTATACTACTTGCTTGAGAAGAGGAGTTTGAAAAGTATATAGGAATTTCTTTCCACAACTTAAACAATTGCTTTAAATATGTTTAAATTGTTTAAGTTTTGGAATAAAATTCCTATGCCTCATTTTTTAAAATCATCTTCCTAAATAAGTAGTATATTGGTTAATAAGAGTTAAGGGGATGCGTTAGCCTTTTATAATGCGATGAAACTTTAGATGTCGTTTATTTATGTTGAAACTAACATATAATATCATATATCTATATTGATTTCTAATTAAAAAATTGACATGTGATCTACAACTCTTCATATACCCAGTGATTTTCTAAATTATTTTGTCTATCTACATCAGTTGTTAAAAAAAAAATTGATGTCTAATCTACGTCTCTCCATATAACAAAATATAAACCTATTGATTTTATCTTAAATTATTTTGACTATTCCCATTCTCTTGATAAAATTCAAGAAATGAATGATCATTAGAGAATATTGCAATTCTGTAATCTTTGAAAATGAAAAATTAATTGTAATATTTATCATATCAGTAAATTAGTTGTACATAAATAATTTGCATTAATTCAATTGATAAATTAATTAAAAAATATTTAACTATATATTATAAAAAGTTCTTTGAAGTGTGATTAACTAAGAATGTTGATAGTGGATTTTGGTTCTACCAGAATCTAGCCAACAGAAGAGGTTCTTTTGGGACTCAAACTGCAATCTGGTTACACTCACAATAAATAAATGTAGAAAGGCAAGAAGAAGAAGAAGAAGAGCAACAAGAAACACAGAGTTTTTAATGTGGTTCGGCCAAATCTGGATAGTACCGGACCCTATGTCCACGGTAGTGTATTAACTTGAAAGAATTCATACAGAGTTTTGGTATGGCTTGTCCGGCCTTTGAATGCTTACAGAGTGCTCCTTCCTCCTATTTATAGAGGGAAAGAGGCTACAATAGTAATTTTACAAGTTATAAATATATTACATTATACAGTGTACGTACAAGACAAAACATATCCTTTAATTCGGCTCCTACAGATTATTTTCTACAAGTGGGACCCTTGTCTTCTAGGTGTGACATGTGCTTGTCTCCTACCCAATGAGCTTCTTGCTAAAGGCCACACCTCATAGACCAAAGTCTTCGACTTGGGGTCATCGTCGTATCCTTATGTAGCGGGGTCGAGCTTGTCCTTACCAAGGCAAGCTTGTGCAAGGATAGCTGTTGAGCGAACGAACCAGGACTTAGTGCCTTTGGCACCTTAGTGATCTGGGACTCTACTGCTATCTGGGCCTTCTGCCAGCCCATTTTTGAATTTTTCCTAAAACATAAGCCCCCTGACTCTTAGCTCGCTTTGCGAGTTAGGAGTTGAGTCTTGTCAAAAATTATCCCTTCGCTAAACACCATGCAGTCAAAGCCTTTATTGAGCATGCTGTTTCATTAGTCCCAGGCTATTCCTTCCATTACATGTGTCTCATAATCACGGATGTGTCTGCCTCATTTTCTCCTAAGATAATTAATAAAGGTGGTTGGGAGTTCCTCCAAACCCCTCAGTAAAACCAAGCTGACTTTATTTAAGACAGAGAAGGTCTTCTCCCTTCTTCAGAGAAGTTTGATGGGAACCTCAAATAAGCCCCCCATACCTCCGATGTTCTATCTTTTCAGTGAGATGTGCATGGTCTACTGCATAAAAGCCATTAAGGGCAATCCTTCTTTGAGGATAAGGAAAGATCTCTCATAGATCTTGGATTATTTGCTCTTGATGATGTTGGGGGGGACAAACCTTTCTAGCTACTCCAGTTTGTTTTCTCTGAATTTGCTGAGCTGGGTAAAAAGCTAGAAAGGAATTCTGAACCAATGAGGGCGGCAAAGGAAAGAGTTGAAATCAAAAGCATTCGCTGACCCTTTTGTAGATTGGGACCTTTCCCCAGGCGTTAATCTTCCTTCCAATTTATAGGCTAGATTAACTTGTATCTAATTTTCTTGATTTAAATGTACCTCGTTGAGGCCTTTTTAATGAATGAACTTCTTCTTTGTCATTCTTGCATATTGCTCCTCAAATTTTCTTCACAATAATATGAAATTCAATGAGCAATAATAAAACGGAATATTTAAGTGACCAATCGGCCATGCTGCCTGAACAATGACTCTGCACATTAAAGAATCTTAAATAATAACCAGTATATAAGTAGATTGCGTGAAAACCACAAGTATTTAGATGGTATGAAAGCTACAATCATTAGGTCACAAGAGAGCTATGAACATTATGTGAACATTAAGTCACATGAAAGTTGTGATTCACAGGCTATGGCAACTTAATTGCCCATAAAGCAAGTTTATTTTGAGCATCTCCACGCCTTAATTGGATGGAGGGTCATAGTTGGATAATGAGTTTCTGGGATGAGCCCCGGCACCTCAGCTTGAAAGCTAGCAATAATTTTTAGGATAAGCCTCGGTGCCTCAGCTCAAAAGTTGGCAATAATTTTTGGGATGAGCCCCAGTTGCTCAGCTCAAAAGTTGGTAATTTGTCAATTCATCTTCAGAATAAGTCCGAGGGGGCCTCAACTTTGAAGCTAGCAATTTGTCAATTCATCTCTGGAATGAGCTCCAGGGGACCTCAGCTTAGAAGCTGGTAATTCACTAATTTATCTCTAGAATGAGGTCTGGGGGGCCTCAGCTTAGAAGCTGGTGATTCATCAATTCATCTCCGGAATGAGCTCTAGGGGCCCTCAGCTAAGAAGTTGGCAATTTGTCAATTCATTTTTAGAATGAGCTCCAAGGGGCCTTAGCTTAGAAGCTAGCGACCTTAGCTTAGAAGCTAGCAATTCCTCAATTTATCTCTGGAATGAGCTCCAGGGGGCCTCAGCTTAGAAGGTGGCAATGGTGTGAGGTCACATGAGAGCTACGTCTTAGATATTTATGTAGCAATTGAGATAATGGATAAATAAGATTAAATTCGTTTGGTTGAGTTACTGTTATAGTGAGATATTATTCTTAACATGCTATGCAAGATTGGAGTTCCATTGGCAACTCCAAGCTTGTTTCATTACAGCTAAAATCATGATATAGATGGTGACGCTGTAAGTCACACTTCAAATTTTTGGATAAGTGTTATAATAAAATTTGATCCGTCAGGAAACTAAAATATATAAAATCAAGTAATTACGTAATCACGTAAGATAAGATTTGCTTTCTCTAATGAATCCATAATGAGTCAGAAAGTTATGGTAGGACTTGAAATAATTGTGAAATGGCACATTTGAAACTATATAGGAAAGTTACACTTAGAGGAAATTTTAGTGTTAGTAAATTTCTAACTCAAATTTTGATCAAGTTTGGAATCTTCAAAGGTATCAATGTTTGGACATTTCACGAGTTAGACAATAAGACCTACAATCCTGTAAAATTTAGGTTTGATCTGACTCCATTTGTTCCAAAAATGGATCCTTTAAAGTTTATTAATGAATAGTAATTATAATAATACAAAATAGTAATATGAATATATTTGGATAGTGTTTAATTTAAAATTATTTTAAAGACTTCTTTGGAAAAGATCAAGTGTGTGAAAAGTCTTAAATGCCCTTACTCCTGATTAAATATATATCTTAGTGGATAAGATAAGAAAATTATTAAAATACCCTAAGTAAAATTATTCTTTTACCACTAATAGATAAGAATTCAATAGATTTCCTCCCTAACTTAATTCAAGGCCATGATAAGGCCTAAGAAAAAAGGCAAGAAAAGTCAATTTGGCTTCTTCCTTAACTTAAGTGGCCAAATGGCTTATCTAAAAGAAAACTTCACTCTTATTTCTTCATATCCTCTTATTCTTATCTGCATTTCTCTCTCTATCCTCCATTGTTAAAGCTTTAAGCTTTCTTTCACTAAGAATTTCTCTCTAAGATTTTCCTGAGTAAATCACATTCAATCATAACCAAAATTTGTATGTTCTTATACTCAATCTCTTCTTCAATTCTATGTAATTTCTTTTGGATTTTGGAAGCAAATATCAAAGGAAAAAAGAGTAGGAAGGTTTGGCCTCCTTGGTCAACTAAGGCCAAAGAAGTGCTTTTGAAATTCTAACTTTTGTCACAATCCAACTGCTCAATTGTTAGAACATGCAATGCTTAGTCTCATCACTTGACACTTACTCATTTAATACCTAAGAATAAGCTAGCCAACTAGTCATACACCATCTAAGCTTTAAAAATAATAAGTAACCCATAATTTATGTCACATCAAGGTAACTATAAGTAGCAAACACATAGAACATAAGTAACCAATTTCAAGTGTATAGGCAACTAATTCACTCATATAGGTAATAATGATGTGTTCATGCAATTTTGAACATATACGGATAAATGCAATCAAAAGTAGGTAAATTCATGGGGCAATATTTCAATTGAAAAGGGGTTACTTCTTTCATTCATATAAAAGCCTCATTACAAGACTTTTGAGTATGTAGGGGAGGCATTAAGCCACACACTTGTACCTTTAGTCTAGTGCTTTGATGCCCACCCAATTCATTGAATACTCCATGTTAAAAAGCATTCTAAGTTAAAGCTCTAGCAGCACAAGTAGATATACTTTTTTCAAGTTGACATAAGGGTTTTTCTCTTAACTTAGAAAGGTTCTAATGTGTCTTAATACATCAACAATAAGATAAAAACTCAAGTATCACAACCATGTGCTTGTCTACTCGTACTAGACTAGTTACCTTAGTCAAAATTACATAAACACCTTCAAAATAGGAAAAAGGTAGGAAAAATAATCAACAAGTGCATTTTCTCTCAAATTCATGCCACATGATCATCTTTCTATACTTGATTTTTGTGCCAAGTTTTATCTGAATCTGAGCACATTTGTTTATCAAATTTGGTTATAAGTCTTGATTTGTGACATTCTCTTCCACTTGAAAACATCGATGTCCTCACTGATGACTCAATCTGACACAACTTCAAAAGAATCTTCAATTTGCTTCCCCCAGGCTCCTCCCTCGACTTCTTTTTTGCTTGTCTCTTTATACTTCACTAATGTTTTGTCTTCAGCACTTTAGTCTGACACTACTCCTTGAAAGGCTTTGATATGCATTTCTTCAGCTCTTCTTAGGCTTTCTTTTACTTATCTCCATGAACTTGTTGTTAACGATGAAAAGTGGGTTACCTTTATAATTCTCAGAATGATTATCTTTATAGCTTGAGCATGAGCTAGGCATTTTGGGTGTGCCTACTAGCAATATACCGTACATCTAATATCTCATTCTATCGATGTGAGAAATACTAGTCTCATGTATTTTTCGAGTACAAATCTCATTTTCTACTAACAAAACATGGCTTGCTTGCAAGTAGTATTTCTTGCTTACAAGTCTGCTTATATGGTTTTGATAATCCATTATACTTTGCAACATACTCACTACTAGAATAATACCACTCTTCGAACATGAATTTGACACCTACCCAATGTCTCCATGATCACTTGAACATGACATATTGATGGTATCCCCTACCATGACCAATAGGGTTAAAAAAAAGTTATCCATCACTATTGTTCTAACTTGCACATGCTCGTGTTCTCTATAAGGTCATTCTCACAAGCATCTCTTGTGACTAAGCTTTATCACTCTCAAAATAATGTGAGCTTAAGTCATTATCATAAGTCACAAATAAGTGAATGTCTCTGCATACAAGAACATCACAATAAGATAAAATAAAATGTATTCATTAGGTAGTTACTCCTCGAACACACACTACACCCTATAAATTCTCCATATACTCCTTCTTAAAAAGAATTTGCATACTTTATGCATCTCTATGGATGTGCCTCGTCCACTACCTTCTATGCTACTATGTGGGTTGGTACCCTTAGACCCTCACAATTCCTTAAAAAACCCTGGTAGGGATTGGATCACCATGTTTTGTTATCATCTTGCTATTCTTAAGGCTTTAGGAATCAAATTGCATCGATCCTAGTGCAAGACGTGTCCTCATGAGAACATTCATTACCACCCTTGTCACCTCCTTATGCCTCTTCTTGAAATTGAGCTTGTAAGGCATTCAACACAACCCTTTGTGGACGCTTTGCCACTATATGCGACCCATTATATGAGAAACAAGCTATAGTCTTGGATTTGCTTTTGTTCTTGGTTGTTTGGGATGATACTAGAACTTGCAAGTGGTAAGACACTCTATTACCTCCTCCCCCACTCTTGGATTTGCCACCTTTGCCTAACTGGTTGCTACTAGCAGTATGTGAGCCCTTCTATAAGACTTCAAGCTAGGAAAGTTAATGTCATAGTCAAACAAATGCTTAGTTGAAGTATGTTTCTGTGAGGCTTTGAACTCTTCTCCTTTGGAGTTCCATGGTAGCTTGATAAACCATCAATAAAAAAAAATTATTCTTTTCAGTCATATCCCTTATATCCAACATGATAACTGTGAACTTCTTCACATAATCCTAAACTGATCCTATCTTTCTTAGTTTTCTCAGCTTTGCTTAGCTAAATAGTCAACATTTTTAGGATAAAAGTGTACCTTTAATTCCTACTTGAGCTCTTTCCAAGTATTGATGCTACACCTTCCCTCCTAAATCTCTTGGTACTTAGTTCTCCACCAAATCTTAACATTGTCTGTAAGGAGCATAGTAGCTTTATTTAGCTGAGATTCCTCCAAATTAATGTCAGCTGCCTGGAAATATTGGTCCATATTAAACACAAATTCTTAAGTTTTTGTGCATCTCTCTCCCTCCCATATGGCCTTGGTTTGGCGATTTTCACATTTCCCATTCACTCCAAATTATCACCTTCTTCCAAACCATTCCCAATGGCCAACATTAGTACTTTCACTGAGGCTAGTATGTTGCTTCTCTAACCATGAAGAATTGCTACAACATCCTTCACCTCATTGGTAATGTTTTTAACATCCCCTAAATCTTTCTAAGCGTTCACAATAACAACAAGCCACTCACTAACTTATAAAGCAACACTAGTTCCTTGCCTCAAACTCTCGTGCTAGCTTTGAGATTCAAAACTCAATGCTTAAGAGATTCCCAATTTTTGGCCTTTCAAAAGAGTTCTAGGATCTTTTCATTTTCCAAATTTCTTATTACTTTATCAAATCCTTCGAGATTCTTGATTGCAATGTCAATTACATCAAAGTATTTAGCAGATGTCATTTTCTTCGACATCATGGCATATTGAAAGGGTGCAACAAAAACTAAAGAAGTGTTGTCTCAACCATGCTCCAAATACCAAACTATCAAAGTTTGATAGCTTGATTGTCAGAACATACAACATTTAGTCTCATTATCTGATACTTACTCACTTAGTATTTGAGAATAAGTCAGCAAACCGATCATAACCATTTTAGTTTTGAAAATAACGAACAACACTAAAAATTTATATCATATTGAGGTGGCAAACACATAGTATATAAGCAACCAATTTCACATATATATATATAGGTAACCAATTCACTCATGTAGGCAACAATGATGTGTTCATGCTATATTGTAACATATATGGATAAATGTGGCCAAAAGAGGATAAATTCATGGGATAATATTTTAATTGAAGAGGGACTACTTCTTTCTTTTACATAAAAGTCTCATTAGAAAACTTTCAAGTGTATAAGGGAGGCACCAAGCCATATATCCACACCTTAGACTAGTGACTTGATGCATACCTAGATCATCAGACACTCCTCCAAAAGTGTATTCTAAGCTAAAGCCTTAATGACATAACTAAATATGCTTTTTCTGAGTTAACATAAAGGCTTCTCTCCTAGCTCGAAAAGGTTTTAATGTGTCATAATACATTGACATAAAGATTAAAATCCAAGGATCATAACCATATGCTTATCTACCCACACTGGACAAGTTTTCTTAGTCAAAATTACATAAACACCCTCAAAATGAGGGAAATAGGAAAAATAATATACACATACATTTTCTTTCAAATTCATGCCACATGATTTTCTCTTTATACTTGATTTTTGTGCTAAGTTTCATCCGAATCCGAGCTTACTTGCTTATCAAATTTGGTCACAAGTCCTAATTTTTGATATTTCTCTATGTCTTCCACTAATGATTTTAATGTATTTTATGGAAGAATTTTAAGAAAAAGATGATAGGGTGATTTTCTAGCAATTTTCACCAATTAACTTTAGCTTTTATATTCTTGGAGTTTTAGATCTATTTACAACTTCCAAGACATTCCAATCTCCTTTCCCAAAGATTAGTGATTGATTCTTACCCTTCTTGGAGCTATTTAAGTTTGATCGTTGATTATATGACTCTCTTGAATTTTGTATTGTTCATACATAGGTTGAAGACATTTAACCCTTCCCAAGAACTACTCTTGTGTTTATGATGTTGCTTATGTATAATTTGAAGGATTGGATTTGATGTAAGTGGCAAAAAAGATGAGAAAACCAAAACTCTCTTTCATGAGGCTAGGTTCGGCCAAAAGGTGTTCTAACACTTGGGTATTTATTTGATTTTAAATAACCCTAGAAATGATGAATATTATATTAGTATAATTTAGTGTAACCTCATTTATTAAATCATGTAGATTAACAAACGTTAAGTAACTTAGTTATAATTTAGTGTAACCACCTTTATAAAGGCCGAAGGATTTATGGTCTAAAATGAATTTAATGTAACTTAATATAATCAAGATGTGTTAGATTAAATGAGCAAGCTAGGAAATAGAAGGGATATAAGGCTTAGGGACATCAGTGGTTTAGTGATGTCCATGTCGATCATAGACATAAAAAAATGGATCATGACATTGTAAGTAAATTTGTTGGTTGATTCTTTATTGAATTATGGAAAATTCTAACAAATCCTTGTTGGGTGTGCTAATG
>JANHAO010015010.1:0-15025 GCA_026873985.1 Saraca asoca
GCAAAAACACTAAGAAAACACAAGATACTAGGTGTAAAATGGACTAAAACTATCTTATTTTTATGCACTTTTTCTCGTTTATCAAGTTCCCCTTGCAACAATTTCATATCCCTATTGCCTTCATAGTTACTGAGAAAGAGAAAAAGACTCTTCGATATTTTTCTCTTTTTAGATTGTTTACATAAGGAAATAGATCCTAGGAATGAAGACCATCCATTCATTTTATGAGTGATAGGCAAAAGATGTTGATTTTCATGCTTGTTTTTTGTTATAGGCATTTTCAGATTCGACAAAATGGATCAGCAGAGGCCCAAAGAATCGAGACCAAAGTGAAGAGCACAACCCAACTCAGAGAAAGGTCGCTAAAGCCAAGCTGCAAATCGTGCAGCGTGAACTTGCAATCCTCAATCGGTTGAAGCAACAACAAACTCCCTTCTGCATCATTGAAAATAACTTACATCTGGCAGCTACAGTCTGAGTACTCTACAAACAAGCAACTTAGCCTCTAAAGTCTGACAATGATTTGTCCCGCATTTATTACCTGATGTCTTGCATTTAATGCTTAACATAGATATAATCATAGTTCTACAATAATAAATTATAACTTGTAAACCTCATGGCCTCTATAAATAGGGAGGGAAAGTCATAACGTAGATTGATGAAAAAACTCATGTAGAAACTCTGTAGAAATAGCCATTAATTTATGTACTTTTGCCATATACAGCAGAAACAATCGCTAAAAGCAAATATAATCACCGTGGATGTAGGGGTGATCTGGACTTTAGCCGAACCATGATAAAAAATCTCTTTGTTCTCTCTTCCCATCCTCTAAATCTTTCTCTACTCTATTGTATCTTCCATATTTTAGTAGTAGTTTGGTTCCCAAAATCCCCAGTTGATTGATTCCCAAAATCAACCGTTAACATTTTGGCATGCCCGATGGCACCAGACTGGCTTTCTCACTTATTCGTTGATCGATCACAATGGTGAGAGGAAGGGTAACTAGGAGTTCAGGCATTACCACTAACCAATTAGGCAACCACAAAGAGTAGCAATGAAACATGCCTAAGGATGAAAACCCAGTCCTGGCAAGTACTTCTTCTATCGTCCTAGAGGCTGATGGTGTACAAACTCTATGTCAGCATCAAGAAGCACTAAAGAGTACGATAAAGAGGCTTGCTGATGCAATCAAGGCATTGGCCCAAGCGCATACCCAGAAAACACAAACACAAGGCAAAGCCATTCCAGTCATGGAAGCGGTTCAATAGCTGCAAGTAGAGACACTGGCATAAAGGTAGAAATCGATAGGGGAAGGAGCCCAAAAGGTCGATTTAAATCACTCTTTCGGCTTGCAACTTGAAATGGAAGGATGACGAACTCGCAAGAATGGTGGAAATTAGCGAGCTGAGAGCTTACACCACATCAAAGGCTTAAAAGTGGGCCATGATAGTGACAGGACCAGTGATCCAAGGCTCAGGATCAGATAATTGAAGAGCTAATGCAGAGGGTTCAAAGGTTGGGAAAATGTCTCTCGACCCAAGATCAGTCAGGTCATTATGAAGGGAAGACTCCACTTCTAAGAAAATTGAAACGAAACCTCTCCCCTATCATTTTAAGGTCCCGACCATCCCACCATATGATAGAAAAAGTAACCCATATGATCATCTGGATGCTTTCAACATCCAGATGGACCTCCAGACCAACAATTCCTTTGTTAAATGTTGAGTCTTTCCAACTACTCTTAGGGATGTACCGCAAGCCTAGTCCAGACCAACAATTCCTTTGTTAAATGTTGAGTCTTTCCAACTACTCTCAGGGATGTACCGCAAGCCTAGTTTAAAGGTCTTCCAGCTCGTAGCATCAATAGCTGGGAAGAATGCTAGAATAAATTCGCCGATCAATACGGAGCCCTTAAGAAGTAGCTCACACCATCTTGCCACTTGGCGACCATTTTCCAAAGGAAGGGCAAGTCATTAAAGCACTACATCACAAGATTTTGATGTGAAACTAACAACATAAAGAGTCCTTCTGATGATAGTATGCTAACAATAATTTCAGCAGGGCTTCACAGAAATGGGAAACTATACAAAAGCATATACAAGTCCTCGATGAAAAGCTTGAGGGAGTTCTACGAGTGGCCCGCTAAAGACATTTGGTGGGAGGAAACTTTTAGTCCAAAAATGTTTGGATGAAAAGGCAAAGCTAGTGGCTCAATTTTTGGCCAGGATGTGAAAAGAAATAACCATGGTAAAGACAGAATAGGCTAGGTTGGTAATGTGGGTTTCCAGCTTGCAAAGAAAGCTAGGACAGAGTGACCTGAACCCCAAGGTTGCTATGACAATTATAGCATTCTGTCTGACACTCTGGGGAGAATATACGTAACAAAGAAGCATAGGGAGAATTTTGGGTGACCTAGGCCTCTATTGACCCCTTTGAAGTATAAGGATCCAAATAGGTTTTGTGCCTACCATAATGACATTGGGCACACTACCTTTGAATGCAAGTCACTTAAAGACGTAATTAAGGATTTCATCAAAAGAGGCCATTTCAAAGATTATGTGATGCGACCTGTAGGATAGTGACCTCCATAACAGACTAAACAACATTCCCAAAGCACAAAACAAAAGCAAATAACGATGGTCAGAACCATTTACACAATTCATGGAGGACCGCACGTTCTGAGGGGCCATACATAGCTCACGAGAATGATATGTGCAAAATGTGAGCTATGTATTGTCTATGGGTTATGAGTCTAGCAGACCCACTAAGAAAGCCAGGATAGTTTCTGAATGCATTACCTTCATGGATGATGATGCACGAGGAATCCATTCCCCTTATAATGATGCTATTGTTATTAGGGCCAAGGTGGGCAACGTTGAAGTACGAAGGATCATGTTAGATACCTGTAGCTCGGTCAACATCATTTATAAGAGTGCTTCGAATAGATGAAATTGACCCAGAGCAATCTCGAAACTTCACCTGAACCTTTTTTTAGCTTTACTAGTGATCTGATATTCCCCGTAGGGTGGGTCAAACTTCTTATCAACTTATGAGATAAGGATCGCCAATCCACTATTCTAGCCAACTTCTTAGTTGTGGATTGTCCCTCAGCCTACAACATAGTCCTAGGGTGACCAGTGATGAATGACTTAAACCTGGTTATGTCCACTAGAACACTAACAGTCCAATTCCCAACCTCGAATGGAGTCGGATGCATATGAAGCGAGCAGTACATAGCCCGACGATGTTATGAAGATGCTATCAAGCTCAGGGAGAAGGGCAAAAGGGTTGATGTAGTTTCTAATGAAGAACCCTAGCCCTTGGGCTCCATCGAAGTTAGTCATGATCTCAACCCACGTGACCTAGAGGTGGATAGGGAGACCAGGCCAATCGAAGAGCTCAAAGAAGTTAGGGTTGGTGAGGCAGATGATGAGAAGTGCCTCAAGCTCAAAAAGAACTTGCCCCTAAACGTAATGGTCTAACTGGTTAATTTCCTTAAAGTGAATTTGGATGTCTTTGCTTGGAGTCATGAGGATATGGTGGGGATTAACCCCAAGATTATGTCACATGAGTTTAATATCGATCCTCACCACCAGTCAATCAGACAAAAAAGAAGACTTTTAACTACAGAGCATTCTCACGTCCTGAAGGAAGAGGTAGCTAGGCTACTGGAGAACAAATTCATCCAGGAAGCTCACTACCCAGTCTGGGTAGCTAACACTGTCTTGGTCAAAAAGAAGAACAAAAAATGGAGGATGTGCATCGACTTCACAGACCTCAATAGAGCTTATCCGAAGGATAGCTTCCCTTTACCAAGGATTGACTGACTTGTTGATGCAACAACTAGGCATCAACTCCTTAGTTTCATGGATGTGTACTCCGAGTATAATCAAATACCCATGGAGCCACAAGATAAGGAGTATACCTCATTCATCATGAATCGAGGGTTGTATTGTTATAAGGTGATGCCTTTCGGGCTCAAAAATGCAGGAGCGACCTATCAACGGTTGGTGAATGCAATGTTCAAATATCAAATTGGGAAGACCATGGAGGTCTATATGGACGACATGTTTGTGAAGTGTAGATAGGTTTTGAATCACATAAAGGATCAGATGAAATGTTTTCGATCTTAAGAGTATCTTGGATGAAGTTGAACCCACTCAAACGTGCATTTGGAGTGGCTTCCAGGAAATTTCTCAGGTTTATGGTCAACAATAGAGGAATAAAAGTGAACCTTGAGAAAATCCAAGCACTCATCAATATAAGATTACCAAGCAGGATTAAAGATGTATAGAGCTTAACCAGTCAGGTCGCAGCCCTTAGCAGATTTATCTCGAAGGCAACAGATAGATGTCTACCATTCTTTGATATCCTGAGAAGAGCAAAACACTTTGAATGGATTGAGGAAAGTGAAGTTGCCTTTATACATTTGAAGGAATACATGGGCCGAGCTCCACTATTATCTAAGCCATAAGAAGGTGAGAAGCTAATCCTTTACTTGGGAGTATCTCAATATGCCATTAGTCCAGCCCTCGTCTGTGAGGAGAACAGAGTACAACTCCCAATCTACTATAAGAGCAAAAAGTTGCTAAACACTAAAGAGAACTTTGCGCCTATGGAAAAGCTTGTCTACTATCTCGTCATCACATCTAGGAAATTGTGACCTTACTTCTAGGCCCATACCATTGAAGTGCCAACGACGTATCTGTTGAGACAGACCCTCCAGAAGGTGGATGCTTCAACTCGCTTACTTAAGTGGGCAATCGAGCTTGCCTAATTTGACATTCACTACAAATTGAGGTCGGCAATTAAGGGACAAGCCCTAGCTGACTTCATAGCAGAATTCACTGGACCCGTAGGAGAAAAAGTAGAAACCTCAAAAAGACCATGGTAGGAACTTTACATAGATGGGTCCTTATGTGAATAGAAGGCAAGGGCTAAAATCCTATTAATTAGCTCAGAAGGACATAAAATTCTCTGTGCTTTGAGGCTTGAATTTTGAGCAACCAATAACAAAGTAGAATATGAGGCACTGCTCGCAAGGCTCCATCTTGTAAAAGAGGTACGAGCTAAAATTTTAAAGGTCTTCAATGACTCCTAATTAGTCATCTATCACATAAAGGGGGAATATCAAGCAAACGGATTAAAAATGGTTGTCTAACTATAAAAGGCTCAGGAGTTACTCCATACATTTCAGAGGTATGAAATTAACTAAGTCCCTAAACTTTAAATGCACATGCAGGCGAGTTAGATCACTTGGCTGCAACAAGGGACATAAATTTTTTGAGTGCCATACCTATAGAGATTCTTCCATCTCCCAGCATTGAATAGAAAGATGTCATAATGATGACCGTTGTGGCACATAACTCATGGATGAACCCTATCTTAAAGTACCTATGGGATGGCAAACTCCTAGAAGACAAATTAGAAGCACGCCGCATGTGGTTCCAAGCTACTAGGTATTGCATTATCGATAATGTGCTTTGTAGAAAGGGCTTCTTAACTTCGCTTCTCAGATGCATCGGCGGTCCCGATTGTGACCTTGTCCTAAAAGAAATTCATGTTGGGCACTGTGAGAACCATGCTAAGGGCTGTTAGTGGCTCAAAAGGTCCTTTGGCAAGGTTTCTTATGGCCGACCATAAAACAAGATGCGATTGATCTTGTCAGGAGATATAACAAATGTCAGAGATTTGCCAAAGTTCCCCGAGCCCCTTCAGCCTACCTCTAACAAATGATCAGTCTGTGGTCCTTCACAATATGAGGGATCGACCTAATAGAACCTTTTCCCACAAGTCACAAAAATTGTAAATATACAGTAGTAGCTGTAGACTATTTCACTAAAAGGGCATAAACAAAAGAGCTATCCCAAATTTCTTCCTCTCAAATCGGGAAATTTGTCTAGAATAATATTATTTGTCAGTTTGGCATCCCTCAACAAATAGTGTCCGATAATGAGATTTAGTTCACCAGCGAGTAGTTCATCGAGTTTTGTAATGACCTCTAGATTTTAAAGAGTTTCTCATTAGTAAACCATCCTTAAACTAATGGATAGGTTGAGCCAGTGAATAAGATCATTAAACAAATCCTAAAGAAGAAATTGGAAGCCAAGAAATGGGTCTGGGTAGATGAATTACGTAAGGTGCTATGGGCTTATCGCACTACGACTTGCAGCACCACAATAGAAACCCCTTTCTCGATGGTCTACAGACCCAAGAGCTACCTTCAACCCAGAGGAGAATAACCAGTTGCTTGTTATGAGTCTTGATCTCGTTGAGGAGAAAAGGGATTAAGCATGTCTCAAGGTCATGACCTACCAACAACAGGTCACAAGGCATTTTACTGAAAAGTCTGAGCTTGAAGCTTAAAAGCGAGCAACCTCATCCTGTGACTTATTCTGCTAGGGGGTTGTAATCCCAATGAAGGGATGTTGGGTCCTAATTGGGAAGGCACATATGTTATGAAAGAAAAATTGAGGGCTGGGGGATATCGTCTCATAAATGTTGAACGAGTTGAATTCCCTCGAGCTTGGAATGCCGAACATCTTAGGCCATATTATCAATAAAGGCGAAGTCAAATTCATTAATTTGTAATATTTTTTAGAAGTTTTGAAGTACATAAGGATCAAAGAAATCTTTTCTTTGTTTAGTATACTCTTTAATATTTTTCTAATGACATTTGATTTTACTTAAGCTCAATAAAGAAAAGACCACGTTCTGTGAAGACAACCTGGTTGGCTATTTTACAAAGTATGAAGATGCCCGGGCCTTGCATCCCATAGACTGATATGACTTATCCAGATTAATGCAATGCATTAGCAAAATCAACTAACTAAATGATTAAAAGACTTAATAGATTAAATCCAAAGATAAGGATGTCTTAATTACAAACTAAAAAAGTACAAATCAAGTGAAGAGAACAGAAAATAAAGCTATCAAGACGATATGTGAGATGGAGCTTAAGAGCCAAAAGGATCTTGGATAGCTGGGGAGCTTGAAGCAGCTGTAAATGGATTCTCCATTGTTTGTCCTTCATACCCCTTTTCAGCTACCTCCAGTGTTAGGAAATCAACTTTGACCTACTGTGTGCCTTCATTAGGAGGATTACTAGAAGCTTCGGCACCTGGAGGAGAGATCACCTCTATGCTCTCATGAAACCCTGAATAGTGGCCTCAATCTCCCCACCAAAAAAAGAGAAGTTAAGATCTGGATGCTTCCACCACAAGGTGTACATGAAGCTGTCAGTAGTATGAGAAATCGCGACTTCATAGGCTTGATTAACCATGATAAAAGCTTCCTCCTTCGCTTCAGTAGTCTACGCTTCAGCATGCATGGCCCTCTCCTCAGCTTGTCTAGTAGCCTCTTCAACTCGTTTGGTTGCCTCTTCAGCTTGTTGTGCTCTCTCCATAGCACGAGTTGTCCTCCCTTAAGCAGCTTCAAGTTGCTTTTGGAAACTCTCAGCTCCCTATGTCAGATTGGCTATGTCCTCTCTTCTCTATTGGAGTTTGTTGTAAGCCCCGCGCAACATCAAAGCGAAGTTAGCTATCTCCCAAGTGAAAGATTCCTCAGCCCTCCTTATTGTAGTATGGACTCTTTGCAACTAAACTTTGACATTCTCTAATTTCTTCCTTAACTCTGCCGCTTCGTTGGTTACCGCTGTTAGGCTGGTTTCGAGCCAACCTTTCTCCTCCTCCTAGCTCAAGCACTCATTCCTCTACTTAATAGCTTCCAACACCCCCTGGAAAACATCAATAAGGAATCAGAATGTAAGCAAAAGATCAAGAAAAATAAGAAGAAATGACACTGACAATCAAACAGTGGTTAGCCAAAACCTCCAATAGGATGTTACCCTGAATCTCGTCATCCTCTAAGGACTCTATGTTAGCCCTCAGGATTTGGCTCACATTATTATTGATGACATTATAGAAAGACAAGGTCTTGGGTCCTAATCCTCTGATCGAATACCCCAGAGTGCTCTCAAGCTCTATCACTAGACCAGTAGCGATCTCCTTCTCTTTGTTAACCTTCGGTCTTTTTGAAGAAGGTTCAGTTAGAGTCTCTTCTCTATGGTTCAAAGACCTCGTTGTCACTTTCTCAACCTAAGCTAGCTTAAATTGTAAAACGGGGGCTGGGGCAAGTAGTGTCTCTTCTGCTATCACCAGGGTGAAAGGGCTGCTAGCTTAAACTAGACCTAGGATAGTTGCAGAGGGGGAAGGCTAACCGACCTGAGTAGGAATCGAAGCAACTATAGAAGAGGGAGGCTAGCCACCTCGAGCAAGAGTTAGGGCAACTATGGAGGAGGAAGGATGATTAGTGTGAGCAGAAGCAGGAGCAGCATCCTTCTTCGACCTTGGAGGAGGTTCAATCAAATTAACTTTTCCTATATTGACCTACTCGCTGAAGGTTATAGGGGTAACTTACCTCAAAGCATAAACTCCTATATCTCGCGAGCTGTTAATAAGCTCAGCACCTAAAGGAAAGGAAAGCCCATGAACTCGTAAAAGTTCCTCGTTGAATTTTGAGTCATTTCGAAGATCATCATAGATAGAGAATTTATCTAACACCTCGATCTCCTCCATGCTCAACTTCATCCTTTCCTTTCGAGCTCCATCTACAAAGAACATAGCAAAAGATTAGACTCAAACCAAAATAAAAAATAATAAAGATCTATATCCTCCCAGCTCGTTCACCTGAATTCTAAACAAATGAAAAATTCTAAAGACGACATAGGGATGAGTAGGAAACATAGAACCAATAGGTCTTATAAAGACCCTTATTAGATTTCCTTTTGGCATCTCCACGAGGTAAAACCCTCTTATACTTGGTGGGATGAAGCGATAGGTAGTAAAAACCCTTTCACTGCCCAGTAGTCTTAATGTTATAAAGGAAACAAAGAACTCTCACACTGGGAGGATGGAGACCATTCTAGAGGTGGACCAATGTAATTGAAGTCAAAGTAAAGTATGTGTTAGGGATCAATTAGGTCGAGGCAAGTCTCAGCTCATTCAGGAAGTCAATCACATATAGGGGGACTGGAAACCTAAAACCCGCATTAAGATGGTGAATGCTGATAGCTATAAACCCCTCCAAAGGATGGGCAGCATGGTCCTTGTAAGATGGTACCATCACATGGCAGCCCCTTAGGAAAAAGTACGCTTCTACAATCTCCCCCTTTTCCTTGGGTTTAATGCTAGAAGGATAGTGTTTGAAGGGAGAATTGGATCTAGATCTCTCTAGTTTGGAGCAAGCTATAAATCCTCTAGCGACCTTGCCGTTTTGGGAAGTTGTACCCCCAACAACGTAAAACGTCTCATCACTCTCCTCGAACTTAGTGTCATCATTGCCTATTAGGTGGCAGGGGCATCTATGGGGTTGAGACATCTATGCAAAAAAAAGAAGAAGAAAAGATTAGGTCACTGTTATATATATAAGAGTGGCCTCGTGAGGACAAATCCCCGAGATCAAGCCCCTCGCTTCGATGAGAAGCCTTCGGTAGGCTTCGCTTCGCCCATCAGAGAGTGATAACAATGAAGTACTCCTAAACATCAGCCTTGCCTTGCTCGTCATAATGCAATGACGCTGCAAGGGCATTCAGGTACATTCCAAGAAATAGCCTTACCCGCAAGGGATGGATCGGTAAAGAAACCCATAACACCGGATCGTCAATGTCTAGTCACTTCGCTCAAGCCTGCTTCCTCGCTACAGCAACACCCAACTTGCTACAGCAGAACCCGTGACATCCCCGAATCCCCTGCTTAGGACATCAAGTAGTAGACACAAGTCTACCACCAACCTAGGGAGACCATTCAGCAACCTACTTTCTATAATAGCCAGATTGTAGCTCTTTTGCTATCTTTTCTCATTTATAGTCTGACGTAACACTATTGTAGCTGGTAATTAATGCATGTAACTCCTACTTCCTTTATAAATAGGATTACTTTATTAAAAAGAAAAAAGGTCTTGTAAGTAGAAACTTTGCAAATTACTTTACATTAATAAAATCTCTGTCGTGGACGTAAGGTCCGGTGCCGCCTGAATTTGGTTGAACCACGTAAACGTGTTGTTTCTTTTTTCCTTCTTCCTCTTGATCCTTTCTCTTCCATACTTTGAAGGCAGCATTGGGTCCCAAAACTCCTCTCTATTGGCTAAAGTTCGAGTCCTCCATATGAACTGAATTTCATCATCAATATTTTGGCACCATCTGTGGGGACCATCTGCTTTCTGAAGTTTCCACTATAGCCTAATCATGGCCAAAGGAAGAATGACTCAGAGTTCTATAGCTCTGGCTTCTCAGTAGCACCATATGCAACAGCCGGAGGAGGTGGCCATAAGTCACCGTGAGAACCCGTAGGAGCCCACCAGGTGGATCTTGTGCCAGAGCCATATGCAACAGGCTATCCATGTCTCCCGCCACTCTGCAACAGGCCATCCATGTCTGACCAAGCTTCGTTAGAAACCAAGACACCAAGATGATAAGGTTTCTTTAGACTCCTCTATCAAGTTTCTCTGGGATGAAAGACAAGAATGCCCTAGGCTATAAATAGACCCGCTCAACCCTTTGAAGAATCTAGAGAAAATCTAATTTGATCTTCATCCAATGGTCTGAAATGAGTGACAATGCCATGCCAACGGCCAAAAATGGCAAACAGGGAAAAGTATGGCCTAAAGCAGAATAGAAAGACATTTGACACGATGTCTCGATCAAAGAAGGATATTGACTGGAGATACAAATCAAGCCTAAAAAACTTGTAACTCCTGATCTGCAAAGCAAATCGAGAGTTGGGGGGGCTTGTGTTTTATATATAAGAGTGGCCTCGCGAGGATGAATCCCCAAGATCAAGCCCCTCACTTTGACGAGAAGCCTTCGGTAGGCTTCACTTCGCCCATCAAAGAGCGATAACAGTGAAGCACTCCTAAACATCAGCCTTGCCTCGCTTGTCATGACGCAACGACACTGTAAGGGCATTCGGGTACATTCCAAGAAATGGCCTCACCCGCAAGGGATGGATCAGCAAAGAAACCCATAACATTGGATCGTCGAGTGTCCAGTCACTCCGCTCAAGCCTACTTCCTCGCTACAGTGGCACCCAGCTCGCTACAATAGAATCTACGATGTCCTTGAATCCCTTGCTCAGGATGTTGAGTAGCAGACACAAGTCTATCGCCAACCTAGGGAGACCGTTCAGTAGCTTACTTTCTGCAGTAGCTGGATTGTAGCTCTTTTACGGTCTTTTCTCATTTATAGTTTGATGTAACACCATTGTAACTAGTAATTAATGCATGTAACCCCTCCTTCCTCTATAAATAGGATTACATTATTAGAAAGAAAAAAAAAGGCCTTGTAAGCAGAAACTCTACAAATTACTTTACATCAATAAAATCTCTGCCATAGACGTAGGGTTCGGTGCTGCCAGGATTTGGCCGAACCACATAAACATGTTGTTTCTCTTTTCCTTCTTCCTATCTATCCTTTCTCTTCCACACTTTGAAGGCAGCATTGGGTCCCAGAATTCCTCCCTGTTGGCTGAAGTTTGAGTCCTCCATACAAACCGAATTTCATCATCAACAGTCACTAATCTAAAACTGGTCCAACCTAGGAGGAAAGTAGCTATTGCCACGAATCACCTAGACTTAAAAGGCATAAACGAGGGGTTCCAGCCACTGAGCTAGTAGTACCTAGAAATGTAATTAAAGACTCCACCATTTCTAAAGGCCTTAATGTCTATCGGCAAGCAAGTAAAATACCGTCCACATCCCAATTTTTCGTCATTGATAGACACGCCCATGGGAGCCCCGAAACCAAAAGCATAGAGATATTAGGCCAGGGGTAGAAACTCACCTTTTCAGACTAAGAAATAGTCTAGAGAATGGACAAAATGGTGACTAATAACCGGAACCCAACTTGACAAATCCAGAAGATTGGGATGAGATCAAGTTGGAAAGAATGGCAAGCAGTCTCTAAGTCTACAAAAAGATAGAGAGAAAAAGTATGACCTTGATAGATTTCAAATGACAGATAAAAAGGGGGAAGAACCTTCATGAATTTTTTACAAACAAACTAACCATCAGATTCAGAAACTCTTCAATTGACCAATAATCCAACGGGCCAGTGCTATTAAGCATTTAAGCCAAGACATGTCCACTGAATGTGGTAATCATTGCACTGTCTATGGGAATGAAAGAGTCACACGTGAAACAAATGTATCAAAATCCCTACCACATGGTAAATGGCAAAAAATGAACTATGACCCTGGCTCTTTTGCGATCTATAACTCGCAGCTACCTTTCGACCAGCTCATGATTTGTAACTCCCATATGATCTCAAGTCATTATGTGTGCACCTTATCACCAATCGAGTAGCTTATCTTGACAGCTCAGGCACACCTGGTGCTATGCACTAAGCCTCTAGAGCTCATCTCAATAGCTCGGGCACACCTGGTGCTATGCACTAAGCCTTTAGAGCTCATCTTAATCTAGCTTGGGCACACCTCGTGCTATGCACTAAGCCTCTAGACCTCATCCCAATCTTCATATCAGGCGCACCTAATTGCCCTTTCATCAAGCTTCAGTAGCACACCTAATCACTTACTGGAAGCTTGCTCTAATAATGCACTAAGTCACCCTCACATCTCCCGATGACTCGAGCGCATCTAACCATTCGTAGAACTCCTCACTCTACCATATATCAGGTGCATTTAATTACTCATGAAGTTGTTTAAATTAAAGCATGACCAAAGTGCCACCGGATTCATGATGCTATTAACTCACAACTCTCTATCGGGCAAAACCATGTTAGTACTCAAATTTGCCTACAAAGTAGATTCATTTCATTGATTGAACACTTAGCTTCACACCTAGTTAAACGTGAAATGAAAAAGCTACTTATGAAAAGATTTGAGTACTTTTCTTCTATTATGTTTAACGACCAGTTATATAATCAAAATATTAGGAAAATATGATTCTCATTACAAAACCTCTTTCAACGAGGTAAATTTGAACAAGTAAATTTAGAGTACAAAGATCCAGACAAACATACAACCATAATAAGTAGGAGGAACTGGCCTTTTGGAAGTCATGACTAACAAATAGGTTGAGCCGCTCCTGCTCCACTCTCTTATCTTCATCTAAAGCTAATAACTTCCCTCTCGGTCCAATAGCTTTTGGTGCATGAAAGAAGTCGACCGGATACCCTCACCATGTAAGGAAACTAAAGAGTAGAGGTGAGGAGTTGCCATATCTGGCTTAACCTTGAAGAGGTGGTAGAAGAAAGTAACAAAACTTCCCGGGATCCTCAAAGAGGAAACATCCTCGGAAGCTTCCCATAACAAAACTTCCCAAGATCCTTAGGGAGAAAGACTCACCGTAGATTGTGAACACCGCTCGAGTTTTTACTGAGAGCTCTAAAAAACATAGGGGCTTGTCTAAAACACCCATTGAATTCCCTTGCAAAAGAAAAGAAATCTGTCCCATCTTATATAGACCGGTCTAGTCCCCTCCAAAAAATCTAGAAGATGCCCTACTATTTTTAATCAAATGATTCAATACAAAGTGGGATAGCCACACCAACGACTATAAGGTGAATGTAGTTAAAATACGGCAAAGCATGAAGTAAAAAGATGGAACTTGATATGAGCACATAGCAGGCCATGCATTAAAACTTTGATTGAACAACATGCCATAATAAAGGTATCCAACAATTTGATGAATCACGAACAGGGGCCCCTTACCAAGAAAAATGTAAAAATAACTCCTAGCTCACAAAGTAAACTGAGAGTTAGGGGGATGATGTTATGAGCATTTTCAAATTAGATGAAATGGATCAACAGAGGCCCAAAGAAATTTCAAACTTTACCAAATGGATGTTAAAAGTGCTTTTCTAAATGGATATATTTTAGAAGATATCTATGTATAATAGCCCCCAGTTTTTGAAGATCCCCTAAATCCAAACCATGTTTTTAAGCTTCAAAAAGCCTTATATGGTCTAAAATAGGCTCTTAAAGCTTGGTATGATAAACTTAGTAAGTTTTTAATCTAGAAAGGCTTTAAGAGAGGAAATGTTGATACAAAACTTTTTATATTAGAAAAGGGTAAAGATATACTGCTTATACAAATTTATGTAGATGACATTGTTTTTGGCTCCATAAAAATGAACAATTATGCAAAAACTTTTCAAAGTTAATGCAAAATGAATTTGAGATGTCCATGATGGGAGAGCTCTAGCTATAAACCTGTAGGCACTCCTATGAGCTCATCTTTAAAATTAGATCATGATTTGAATGGTAAAACTGTAGATCCTACTCTCTTTAGAGGCTTGATAGGTAGTCTATTATACTTGACTGCTAGCAGGCCTGATATTATGTTAAGCGTTTGCGTTAGTGCAAGATATCAAACTACCCAAAGGAGTCACACCTTTCTGCAATTAAAAGGATATTCAGATACCTTGTAGGAACCAAACATTTATGACTTTGGTATCCCAAATCTAATACTTATAGTCTATTAGGGTATTTTGATGCAGACTATGCAAGGAGTAAAATAGATAGGAAGAGTACTAGTGGGGCTTGTCAATTCATTGGTCATTCATTATTGATCATGTAAAAAACAAAATTGTATCCATTGGTGAGGCAGAGTACATAGCAGCTCGAAGTTGCTATGCCTAGATTCTCTAGATAAAACAACAGCTTTCAGAATATAGACTAAAATTTGAGAAAATTCCAATATTTTGTGATAACATGATTGCCATAAATATGATCAAAAACCCTGTGGTGCACTCTAAGACTAAGCATATTCAAAACAAATTCCATTTTTTAAGGGGTCATGTTCAAAAGGGAGACATTTCAATTGACTTTGTTCAAATAGATTTTCAGTTTGCTAATATCTTTACAAAGCCTTTAGATAAAAAGAGATTTTTGTTTACCAAAAGGGAAATTGGAATGATGAACCCTAAAGAAAGTGATCTTAATTAGTTAGTTTTCTAATGTTTGCTATATGCTATTTTATTCTTATTGTTTTGATCTTTTTAATTTGTTAT
>JANHAO010015011.1:0-15029 GCA_026873985.1 Saraca asoca
ACGATGAATGCAACATAAGATGAATAATCAACCTTTAATATCTAAATCCATAGAATGTTTAGTCATAGATGCAATAGGGTCCAATAAAATTGGCCTAGGGCACCCATCTAGACTAACAATAAGTTGATAAAAAAACTATTTATCAAACACCCACTTAACTTATTTGAGGAGCTTTAACTATTTGACTGGCTCTCAATAAGCTAATTTTATAAAACGAAGAAATTTAATTTTTTCAATTAGTTATTTGATGTTTAGATTGTAAAAAAAAAGAAAGGATTACTCCCATTCAATTCAATTTTTGACACATTTATCATAAGTACGCAAAAAACTCTTTATAAAAAATGTGCGTGAAATATACTTTATAATAAATTATTTCCTAATTCATCTATATTTATATTTAATATATTATTTGATTATTCATTTCTTTTTTTTTAATTAGTAACTTATACAAATTAACAATATAAACAACGACAATAATAATTAATAGTAATAATAAATATTTTTTTTATCTAAAATTATCTATTTTTTTAATAAAAATATAATAAATTATAAATATTTATTTCTTATAAGAAAATATAATAAATAATAGATTATAATTATTTATTTATTAAAAAAATCTATAAAATAACAAATTATAATAACTTTTTTAAAGAAAAATTTGATCAATAATTGATTTTACTAAATATCTTTATATAAATAATCAATATCATAAGATGATCAAATTAATTAATACGATCAGTTATCAATTAATCGAAAATATAATTAATTAATAATTAATATAATCATTTGAATACTAAATAAACTTTAAATTGAGATTAAATTAAAAAAATTTAGGCGATAGAGTAAAATGATGTTTGAGTACGCACTTGGATAATGAGAGAGTTTCGCCAGACGACAACGCGGCCATCCCAAAAGAAACACATCTCGTCCACGTTGGCAATCCACCACTCTATCAGTCCACCAATCAGAAACAAGCACCCGGATCAAATTAATTTTTCCAAACTCTATTCTGTCTGCGGGAAGCCGTTGAAAGTCCACCGTCCACGTTCTCCCAAATAAACCGACCTAACCTATCTCCTCCTATAAAATCGTAAATTCTCTCTCTGCCCCCTATACATCCTACGTGCTGAGTTCTCTGTTTCATCTCAACTTTCAGAAGATCAAATCTTTCCCAGTTCGCGACTTTAATCGATGGCTCGTACCAAGCAAACTGCTCGCAAGTCAACCGGTGGAAAGGCTCCCAGGAAGCAGCTCGCAACCAAGGTACTTATTGTTAGGGTTTCTTGTCTACACCATGTCTTTGGTTCTTTGGAAAATTTTTGACGAACATATCTTTCTGGAAATTTTCATCTATGAAGATTTAGGGTTGATGTTTTTATTTCGTCGTCAATTGCTTCTATATTCAATTGCGCAAATTTTCTTCTTTCCCGATTTCTTATAGTGATTGGCAAGAATTTTGTTTCGTTGAATTGCTTCGTTTCACGTGATTTTACATCTTTGAATACAGAAATCAGATTGTAATTTTCTTCCTTGTATTATTATGTATAGGCTGCTAGGAAATCTGCTCCCACAACCGGTGGCGTGAAGAAGCCTCACCGTTACCGTCCTGGAACTGTTGCCCTCCGGTAATTCCTTCGCTTGAATTCAATTCATAATTTGTCTTGCTTGTTTCTGATTTTTATTTTCTGGATTGGTAGTAACATTGTATTTTTGTTATTCAATGCAGTGAGATCCGAAAATACCAAAAGAGCACTGAGCTTTTGATCCGCAAGTTACCCTTCCAGCGTCTTGTTCGTGAAATTGCGCAAGACTTTAAGGTACAAAGAATCACTATTTGTTTGTTTAATATGGATATTGACGAGAGCTTCTTTTTTTCATCAGATTTATTTATTTATTTGTTTTGTTGACAGACGGATTTGAGGTTCCAGAGCCATGCGGTTCTTGCTCTTCAGGAGGCGGCGGAAGCGTATTTGGTTGGTTTGTTCGAGGACACCAATTTGTGTGCTATTCACGCCAAGAGGGTCACAATAATGCCTAAGGACATCCAACTCGCACGGCGCATCCGCGGTGAACGTGCTTAGGCTGATTGATATTAATTACTTTTCACTTTAGGAGTACATGCCTATTGATCATAGGCATTATTAGCATATGAAAGGTCTTTTTGTTATTGTATATTGTGGGACAAGTTTTTGCAGTTTGTTGATCAAGGATTAGTAATTGCGAACTATGTTTTGTATTCGTCAGAATATCTTAAGACAAATTTCTGGATCATTATATACATGGATGATGACACTTGCAAGTACTTGTCATTTGATTCAATGAAGCTGAATTATTTCATAAGATATATGGTGGAATTGGTATCGAATTGTTTGTAAATCTCTCTGGATGTGGATATGAATCTGTTAAAACGGTGAATTTGCCTAGGTCTCTTTGTTGTGTTTGATTAGGAGGATGTATGAGAACGAAATAGAGAATCCAATTCTTTCTTGTTACTTGTTATAGAATGTTTCATTTCGTTGTCCTGTGCTTATGAGAGTAGGTTTGAAATCTTCGATTGCGTGACTAACGTGGGAAATTATGCTTCGGAGAAAAGACGAATATTCTTGTACAAGCCCAGATTGCCAAGCAGACCATGTGAATCAGGGCACTGCAGGATTTATTCGATTGGAACAATTTATAATGGGGCTATGAAGTTTATCTGCTGTCTAGTAAATGGTATTAATTTGACGGCAGCGTTCTCACTATATGTAATAGTCAATGTTAGCTGGTTGGGATTAATGCAGTTTTCTACGTAACTTGTGACCCGCATTAAGTGGTTTTATATACAGTTGCAGAGAGATGCGATCGCGTACTCTCCAGTAATGATAAATAAGACACGGTTTAATAACATTATACTAGCATTAAGGAGTTCCACAAATATTCTTATCCCAGTTGCGACAAAAAGAAAATCATTGTATTCGTACCCAAATGCCCTTGCTGGGGATTTCTTGATGAACAACAAATACGAGATAGAATCCAGGTGGGGCAAGAATATCTGATCTTGGTGTTATCACCTCAATTTCATAGGTTGACTTCTTCAAATTTCTCAGCTGATTTGAGTCACTGCCTAATACCAAAAGCCTCTGATTCATGGAGAAGGAGTGCGTGTTAAAAGGCGGCGCCAACATGGTCACTGACACCAATTCTCGGACAACTGTTCCTCTTATTTGAAATCTTAGCTTGAAAATCTGAGCATACCCCAGTTTGGTTTGAGAAGGCGGTGTTAATATTCTCGGACGTACATTTGAAAACTGACGTTTCAAATACGAAGGAGAAAACGCCTCTAATCTTAGTTCCGTTGGAAATAACACGTTAGTAAAGTTGTAATATATATGAGGGTTGCTACCACCAACAAGTATTCTACCGTCACGCAGCAAAACAGCTGTGGAGTGATACATCCGGGGAATACCGGACGGGTTTTGAACTTCAAACCGAGATCCAATTGGGCTATCCGTTTTATAAATAAACGGACTTCGTATTGGGCTACGCCCATTTTCCCACCCAGCAGTGCCCATAGTTGCACCATTTATAATTAAAACGTTGCCGTTTGGCAGCATCACCATGTCACTCATCACTCTGCCTCCAGGCATTGTCTCCATAGCCCATTGCGGGTTTGGATCGGTTATTTTGATCCTACCACATGTATTCAAGGCTCCGAGAAATTTTCTTCGTTTTGCCTGCTCAAAAGACCCTCTAGGAGCTCCACCACAAACCAAAACCTCAGCTTCAACACTACTTGCTTTTAGATTTTTCAATGGCAGCAAAACAGCTGAACCAGAACTAGGATAACACCTAGGATGTCCAGCTGGTATATACGGGTATGTCTTGACAACCCGGTTCTTGGTATAATCAAATAAAATAGATCCATTATTGGCAAATATAAATAGATTCCCATCAACATTCAGAAACACAAATGGGTATAGGTTATTCTCTGCGCGTCCATCATATGTTTTCACGAGAAACGGGAGACTGTAAGTGTGCTTAGCGCCATCTGTTTTGGGATAAAACTCGTAGTTGAATTGCCTTTTTCCTCCTATTATAATTTGCTGTCCGTTTGGCAAAATATGATTGGTTGCGTACCATCTTTTTACAGCTAGTGCAGAAGGTATTTCGTGCCAATCACAGTTGAAACAAGGCCTGAAAATTCTGGCCGCGTCTTCGCCGTCATTGTAGCCACCGGTCTGAATAAGACTGCCGTCGGAGACGGCCGAGCCAGATGAACACCAGACGTCGGTCTGAACGAATAATGCACGGAAAGTGTTGGATGCGACGTCGTACTCGATGGAGTGAGCCGTGCAGTCTGTTTTGACGACTCTTTCTCTCCTATCGTGGCGGCATCTGCCATCAGGCAAGGTTAAGTTAGATAAGCCGAAGTCGGTGCGGTCGAAAATGACAACGCGATCGTTGTGTAGTAACTGCATGTGCATGGCCACAATGCCTATGTTATGCCGCAGGAGTTGCCATTGGCCACCGCCGGCTACAGCAGGAAAAGGAGCGCCGGCGATGAGAACGTGAAAGAAGAAATGAACTAGAAGAAGATGTAAAGACATTGTTAATAGTATGGACCCGTGAATATAAAAGAGAAGAAGTAAGCTAGATTTGTGAACTACTTGAGTTGCAATGAGTGTTGAAGTTGTCTTGCATCGGCTTTTAAATACCCGTGAGGTTGAGGATGCATGCTATATATGATTTTTTTTTTTTTTGGCATGCTTATTTTCTTTTTGTAAATTTTCTTGCACGCTTTTTCTTTATTGTATTGTGCCATAATTTATATTGCCTACAGTCTACAGATTTTTTGGCTGCTGAAAATTAATGACAATATATATATATTTTTTTTCTTTTTGTAAATTTTCTTGCACGCTTTTTCTTTATTGTATTGTGCCATAATTAATATTGCCTACAGTCTACAGATTTTGGCTACTGAAAATTAATGACAGTATATATATATATATATATATATATATATATATTAGCAAGTTTGCTATGAAACATAATTATGTACACTTAATGGTTTATATAAATGTTAAATCAAAATGAATTATTAATAAAAAATTTTAAGTTAAAGTGTATTTTTCATCATCTAACTTTCATTTGGATCTCAATTTTTATTTGAATTAATTTTTCCTTTTAATTTTTGAAAGTGATGTAATATTAAACACGGTGTAAATTAGGCTATTTCCTATATAAAAAAAAATGATACATGAGTTATTAAATTACTGTTAAAATTAGTACAGACAGTTGAATGAATTAAAAATTTACTTTGTTAAGCTATTTTACTAAAAAAAAAATTAAATTTCAAATTTATCACCGTTTGCATCCTCTGTAGGCATGTATTTGTGCCTTATTAATTGAAGTTCCAAATGAAGTCTAAGAATTCATGACAAAGGAAAGAAATTTTGTACCTAACTCTGGTGGATGAATAAGATGATAATTTTGAAATTTGTTTTTGTGAATAAAAAAGAAAGCAAAGTTTTAATCCAGGTAACAATTTGTATTAATCTAGTTAGCAACTCTCATTAAAAAAAATTTCCTTTAAAAATTGGTTTAATTTATAAAGTATTTGATATTGCAATAATTTTGAAAATTAGAAAATAAAATTGATTCAAATAAAAATTATGGAATAAAATTGAAATTTAAGTAAAAGTCAGAAAATAAAAAATATAATTTGGTGAAAATTTTATAAAAGTTAATTCATTTATTAGTACACATGCTAACCAACTAACAATGTAATATGATATATTAAATGAGGTATGAGTTTCTCGTAATTATGGGATTGCAATTTTGAAGTTTTCATTTTATTTTATTGACCAAATATTATGTTTGGCTAAAACGAGTCTGAATTATATGAATTGGAAGTAAGCTGGAAATGTCAGAAGACTTGAAGTAGTGTCCTCATGTAAGCTATTTTGACTATGGCATTGAGGTATGGGCATGCTGGATAAAGATGGATAAATGTAAATAGAAAATAATTATGATTTATATTCATTTATTTATTTATCTTTTATCTTATTCACTCATACTCATTTATTTAAGATTTTTTTTTAATTAATGGTTGTATCAATTATTGATCTTGCCAAAAGTAAAATCATATTAGATCAACTTATTGATATCTATTTGTTCATTTTATATATTTCTTTTTGGTTGGATATAATCTTTTCTATTTGTAAATGTTTTTAACCCCAATGTTAAATTATTAAATGTGTTTTAGTTTTATTCAGAGCATGTTAATGTTCTAAAATTTTCGATAACAACAATATATTTGGTAAAAAAAATTTTAAAAAATATTTGGTTGACTTGAGGATTTTTATTAATTTATTATTAATATTTGATAAATAACTATTTAAGTTAGTAAAGTTGATCCTCAGAAAATTAATTTGAAAATATTATTAATCTAATATTTTTAATTAATTGATTTATATTTAGTATGCAAAAAGACACCATTATTCATTATTAATCTATTTTTTATTTTAAATTATTTATTTCTTAAAAATATAATAAACTATAACTATTTATTTTTAAAAAGAAAATCTAATAAGTATAATTATTTATTTTTACAAGAAAATCTAATAAATAATTAATTAATATGATTTTTTTAAAAAAATAATAAGATAAATAATATACTAAAATATGAAATATTATTAAAGTAAAAAAAATACTCAAATAAATAGTAAAATATATTATTTTATATATAAATAACTAATGATATATAGCTAATTTTACTATACGCTTTTATACAAATAGTTAACACCATCAATTGGTCTAATTGATTAGGACAACAAATTATCAATTAACCGTTAATGTAATCAACTAATTAAGTTAAATTGTTAAATAGGACGAATCGCAATTGATATTTAAAAAATTTAAGAGATTAAACTATTGAGAAAATAAACTATTTATGTTATTAGAGGGCAACATCTTGTTACAATTTTAAACGGGAATAAAAATATAATTTACAAATTCCAATCTCACAAAATTGGTTTACAACAATATAAAAACAATAATTGTGAGAGAAATAATAATCATAATATGATAAGACAATATAAAAAAACAATAATTAAATTGATAAGTAGATTGACCGATCTTAATTTTTTATGTTAATTATGAATCATTTATAATCCGTTTAAAATTTTAGATAGAGTATAAATGAATTAAAGACAATAATTCAATCCCAGAGTCTAGCCAATTTTTTACTTTATCAAGGCGCTTAATGCTGGCAGGAACAATATGGTGATATGTTGGAAAGGAGCCATTATTCATGAATCATGCATATATTAATGTTTTATAGAATGCTTCAAACATGAATAATTAGCGCACCCACGGGGCATTTCCTAAAACGGGTGAGCAAATTGATATTTATCAAAACCAGCGGCCATTCAATGTTCCGGTACTCCAAATGGTTGAAAAGCAATTTTGAAAGTTGCAATATCTTCCGATATCAATTCCGAAAACTCTCCTTCCAAGTTCTCTCTCTATTGCGGAGGGTCAAAGTCTCCAAAAGGTTTCAATTTTGATGTTCAATACATGAGAAATGTCACTGATTTTAATTTTAATACTCATGCAATCCAAAATCTGCACCCTAGATCGTGAAACGAGTGGGCAGGCCTAAGCCCAAATGAGATGGCCCACGACGATAAGCAGCAAGCAATCACGCTCATAAATATCTACACTAAAAGTTATACATGGATAGCATGGCATCCTTTCCAAGTGCACAAGGTAAGAATCTTGTTCATTTGAGAAGTACATCATAAATATATGGACACTCACTATTTGCCAAGAGCCAAGATCAATGGTGTGATTGATGCCTATATAAAGTCATTAAGTAATCCATTCACACACTTATGATACTATTTTTATTGAAACTTTACTTTTAGAACTAAATTGAGCATTAAAATATTCTTAATAAACCACTTTTGTTATACATCACTAACTTTATTCTTTGTGTAAGTGTCTTCCGAGCGTCTACAACCCCTCATTATCGACTAGTTCCAATTGAGGAGTTTCATTTAGTGTCATCTGTGATTTTTTCTGACTACCAGTGTCTTGTCAATCTCACTCTTGTTTTGCTACTATTCTATTTTCATTGGAGGAACGTCACAAAAAAAGCATAAGAAGAATATTGCAGAGATCAAATAGCAGAAGAAGCTCAAAGGATAGCTACAACGCAATACCTTGATTGAGTAAGTTTGATAGTTAGAAGTGGAGTTGGAAGTTCTCCATTGTGCGCAAGCTCAACCAATCCGTCCCTCGCCACTTATAGACCTATAAGCCCCATTCTTATGAAGAATAGCCAAATCCCAGGCCAAGCTTTGGCCATCCACTTCCACCACCCTTAAATCATTCTACTTCACAATCCATCCTAGTGATGGCAATTCCATTAGCCATACCAAAACCCAGTTCACCAAAACAAATTTTGAATCTAGTCACCCATAATTTGATATACCCAGTAACCACCTAAATGCAAAACACTTAAATTCAAAACCACCATATGCAAATTTCCCAGAATATCAACTTAGTTCAACTTACTCCAAATAACCCAAACTATAACCAGCAAGTTCTCATAGACCACATTCATGAAGAATATGACTTGCTAAACTTGACTATTGACCTCAACCAAAGCTAAATAATAGTTGCTACGCTACTTCCATTTCAAATTGTTGACCTATATAGAGTTTTATGACGTAAAAATTGACTCATAGGAGCATTTAAAGGCTTTTCGAGTGTCCATGTTATTATATAGAACCTCGAACACTATCATGTATTGTGCTTTCTCATCAACATTGAAAAAAGTCAGGTTAAGATGGTTTACGGCCATACCTTACTAGTCAATTGGTAGTTTCTGACAGTTGGCAAAGACGTTCTCCACTTATTCACAACTATTTGAGCGCCTAAGAAAATGTCAGTTGCCTTAGGTAACTTTCAACAAGGTCAACGTGAGACTCTAAAGAAAAACCTTTTTCATTTCAATACCCTGGCCTTAAAGATCAAAGACTTTAATGAGGAAGTGGTAGTGTATCATATTAGCTCAAGGCTGTGACTTGGGCAAATTTATTTGCCCTTAGCAAAATGTCCAATGTTGTCCTTATTTGAGTTACTACCTCATTTAGAAAAATATATAAACGTAGAGGAGGTAAAGCTCACTAACAAGTGGGTTAAGTGAAACCAGTCAGAATATGTACAACTAAGGGACAAAGGATGCAAGTGCAAATAGATATCATTGTAAGGCCAATGTAACAATTATGAATTGTTGAATACGCCAATCACCATATCGTTTGGAATGTTCGAGAGGTTAAGTTGATGAAGTTCTAGACTCAAAAGCGAAGAAAATTCCTTCTAGCTCACAAGTCCAAGTGCTACAAGTTTCACTGTGATGTGGTCATCACATAGACAAGTGTGTCACGTTGAATGATGAAATTGAAGTGCTAATACAACAAAGTCATTTTTCTAAGTACAAAAAGTTCCAACAGAGGCAGGATGATTGATAAAAGGGAAGATGGAAAGGAGCATGGCTGCTTGCCAGGGGCTAACCGACCAGATAAAAAGTTAAATGATGAGAAATCCTCGATTTTAAGGATGGTAAAGACAATAGCAAGAGAATTTGTTAGTGGAGGAACCTCCAATAGTGCCAAAAAAGACATCTTAATGATGGTTGTCAAAGAAAAGAGAAAGAAAGAGCATTATAAACCTATCTATTTCATAGAAAAAGATTTTTGCAAATATTAATCAAGACTAGGATGATCCTATAGAGATCTCGACCTTGATTCACAATTTTCTGATCAAGCAAATCGTTGTTAATCAAAGAAGTTCACATCTTATATTTACATGCTGCAATGCTTTTTATATTCCAAAAAACTTGTATAAATCTTATAGAGGTGTTCTGATCAGTTTTACTAGAGGACAAGTGTAAGTTGAATGAACAATCATCTTAAATGTGACCTAGGCACCGGACCATTAATGAAGAGCATTAACATGAAATTTTTAATTGTGATTACACCAAATAGTGTGTATAATGTAATCTTTGATTGACCTTCTCTAAACCAAGTAGGGACCATTGTTTTTACCCTCACTTACTGATAAAGTTTCCATTATATGAGGGATAGTAGAAGTCTGAGTCAATCTACACATAGCCCGTAAGTGCTACATGGCCAGTTTGGCAAAAAGTAAAAGTGAAGAAAGTATGAATGGGACAAAGCATATGGTCATTAATCTACTTAGCAATGAATGTCAAATAACAAACTCAGTATTACTAGATATAAAAGAAGATAATATACATGGATCAAAGCCTAAGTCAGACCTAGAAGAAGCCCATATTTTTGGAGAAAAAGATGACAGAATGATAAGAATTGGAGCAAACCTTTCCACGGAGAGGAAAGCACTGTTGATCAAGTTGTTCATAAGTATATTGAGATTTTTACCTGGATACCCGTAAACATGCTTAGGATCGATCTTAGCATAGCATATCACCAACTATCGATTGATCCCAACATAAAACATGTTCATCAGAAGAAAAGGAGCCATGGTGCCAAATGACAACATGTCATAAAGGAATAAGTAAAAAACCAGTTAAGAACCAATTTGATCTGTGATGTCTTGCACGTAATTGTAGATTTTATTAAAAAAGTTAATTAAGGGTGGCAAATGTACGTTGATTTCACAAACTTCAATAAGGCATGCCCAAATGCCTAAGATTGACCAACTAGTTCACAATGTCTTTGATTTTGAGGTTTTGAAAAACCATTCACAAGATACAATCAATTAAGGATGCACCTTGATGATGAGAATAAAACAATATTCATAACAGGCCATGGAGTGTATTGCTATAGAGTGATATTGTTCGATTTTAAGAATGCGAGGATAATTTATCATAGAATAATGAATAAGGTATTTGTAAAGTAAATAGAGTAGAGTATAGAAGTAAATGTGGATAATATGATGATTGAGTCAAAAAGTATGAGTCAACGTTAGGTAGATTTGTCACTATAAAGTAGAGAAATAATATGTTGTTTGGAATTTGGAGTATAATTTATTTTCATTGGAGTTACTTTCACTCTCCGGTTTTCTTTTTGGCCAACGACTTCCACTCTTCATCAAGATGTACATGAATTTTTGAATCTATTAATAGGCCTAGCGTGGTTGTTTGGGCCTTTCTTTGTCGTATTCGATTTGCTACTAATGGCCCAGCAGATAGTCAATTGGGCTTTAATTACTTGTGTTTTATTTGACGGAAAAAAGAAACCTATTGGGCTTGACTGATAATTAATTTCGATTGCAAATGTGATGTTACGGTTTAAATGGCCATTTTTGTCAACCAAATTTCCTGATAATTAATTAAAAAAAGTTTTTATTCAGATAAATGGAAAAGAGAGAAACAAATAGCAAAAGATTTGGAGAAGAGATTATAAATGATTGAGCTATAGAAAGGGCTGTTGAACATGCAATTGGTGGGCCCAACCATGTGCTATGAGGTTTGCTAATAGGAAGGTGGAATTCTGGAAAGTAGAGAGGTGGCTTAAACCCGTGAATTTAATTTTAAAGACCCAATGACCCGTGAATGCTATCTGCTATTCTTTAAAAGTTAAATCAATTGACTCTGATCAAAGACCATCTTAACAAGCATGCTCAAATGTTGACACATACTGCTTACGTGACAGAGGATCCTAACCACATTATACACTCTGTTTCGTGGTTTGACTTCATTGAACACAGCACATTGTGAGGTCTAAGTGAACAACAATGACTAATGAAAGGGTGAAAAATAAAGGAATTTAAAGGGTAGATTTGTTTTACCGAAATTTATTTTCTTTTTAAAAAATTAATTTATTTGTACACAAGTAAAATTTCTTATATCATTTATATATTTTATAATTAATAAAATAATATATCTTGCTATGATAGTATGGAAAATAATTTATTCTTTTAATAATAATACTTTTTAAGATCTTTTAATAATTAATTATAGATAATAAATATGATCACATAAAAAGTTATTTTAAATTTTTATTTTAATGAAAATTATATGAAAGAGAAAGTGTCCATAGTGTTTTTGATTTTCTTTTTTTCTCATCATCATCATCGAACAAAAACTCATTTCTTTCTCTTTCTTCAATGCATTTTGTAATAATTTAATAATATATCATTTAAATAAAATAAATTATGTATAATTAATTATCAAGTGATGTTATCAAATATAAAATAATTTTTTATAATCAATTATTTAAAAATCATTGATAATCAATATTAATAAGAAAGATAATGAGAAGTGAAGACAATAAGTATATTTAGTGTATTCAATAAGTTGGCTTATAACTTATTAAACTTATTGATCTGGTCAATAAACTTTTTTTTTTTACATTTTAAAAGTATGGTGAACTACCTTTTTGGAAAAAAAAAACTTTGATTCGATAAACTACTTAAATAGTTTATAACTTATAAATTAAGAACTTTCAACTTTTTCTTTTAATTTATTCCTCTTCTATATGTATTAATTTTTTAATATTATATTATTTTTTATGACTGTTCTTTTTTCACAAAGTCAAAGGGAGATAAAAAAATTTACATATCATTACATATTTGATTTATGCCTATTAATTCAACATAAGTAAATAAATAAAAAATATGTGATAACATAAAGTATAATTAATTAAATTTTAAGTAATTATGTTCATATTTTAAATATTCTAATTTGCATCAATATAATTGAGTCTCAAACTAAATATGAATTAGTTTATTTCGTATATCTATTGATATGAACATATTATTTTATATTATTTACATTTATGAGTTAATTTTACTGAGCACTTTTAATACAATCAATTAATATATCTACTTTCAATTAAAAATTAACTTATTGACTATCAATCACTTGCGTCTAAGGGTGACAAAATAGTTGGATATCTATGAATTTATCCAATCCATCTATATTTGGGTCAATCCAAATCTATCTATAATATTTAGCGGGTCAAATGAATAGATGTGATGTTAATCCGTTTAATAAAAATGTTATTAAAGATTTATCTATGGATATCTATAACTCATCCAACTTAATTTTTATTTGAAATTTAAACTAAATATTTTTTAAATAAAAAGTTTTATATTAAATAAAATAAAAATTAAAATTAAAATTAAAAATTTTAAAGCCTAACATAGTCCCACACGCTGGTAGATCTGATAATTGTTACCAATATCCATTTATCCATCCATATATATTTTTATTATAACTAATTTATATTAATTTTTGTATAATTATGAGTTTGATCATTATTAATGTTGTTAAATAAGGTCATATTGAATCAACATATTGATAATTATTTATCTATTTATATTTATATTTAATATTTTAATAAGATAAAAAATACAATATATTTAGCATCTTTTGTAGGATAAAAAAAATATTATGTTTAGTATTTTGATTTTTATAAAAATACTTTTAGTTGAAAAATTTTCTAAGAGTCAATTAATATTTGTTTATATAATATATTTAGCTTGGTTTTTTCTATTTAAATATTAGTCGTCAGTTATTTGTTTTAGTAAATTTTTTTTTTTTTTTAAGAAATGTCAATTTTAGATAAGGTGTACTTTTTTTTTTATTTAAGATGTTTTAAATTTAAAAAAATACCAATTTTGTATCACATTTATTTAATTTTTATTTTTATATGTGTTATATATATAATATGTAGAAAAACTTTGAAAGAAAAAAGGAAAAGTATGACAATAAAAAATATTTTATTATTATTTATTAGTTCTTTTTTCAATTTTGTAATATAAATAAAATGATTTTAAATATAATTTAAAATTTTAATAGTAAAAAATTATTTTTTAATAATAGATTTAAAATATAATTTAGAATTTTTTTATGATAAATTTAAAATATAATATATAATTTTGACAATAAAAAATTATCTTTAACAATGACAGCAAAATATAATTATAGTGATGAGAAAAATAATATAAATAAAAATAATAAAATAAAATAATATAAAAATATCATCGTTAAATAGATAAATAGAGTCTAACCTTTTACGTATAGAATCCATGACTCATATAAAATTTTAATTGGATTATAAATGAATAAATAAATTATTATCAATTCATTTGTTAGTAACCCAATCTAAATACATCTAAACCATCCATTTGCAAACATGATCAATGCCGTTTGAGTTGCATTTGCTTTGGATCTCCTTTCCGTGCTGAGGTAAAATTTGTAAAACACTTAAAATTTCATTAGTGGTGTGTAATTATTCCATAATAAAGTTTTTTAAAGAATAAATAAAAACCTCTGAATCATAACTTCAAGAGGCCAGTACTGTCTACTTTTATACTTGTCTTGTGTCAATTTATTTTCTGTGAAACTAAATGTGTCTTCCTCTTGCGATCGATTTAGTTCATGTGCTTCTTCTAGATTTATGCGTGGTGATTTTGTTTTCTTCTGTTTGGTGTCATTTCGCTTTACAGACATAATAGTAAGAAAGTAAATTCACATATCTGCCATTTTGCTGGTTTCAGCCTCGCATGAATGGAAGCCAGCAAATGCCATTTGCCAGAATCTTAGCCTCTTCCCTTGCCTTCTTTGCTGTATTATTTTGTTTACCAAACAAAACTTAGACTTTAGGGTATGAGAAATCTGCAGCCTGGCTAGCTACAACCTGTAATCAGAATGGCAGCAACCGCGACCATAGTCCTTTCAGATTGATCACCTTAGACAACAGAAGAATCCTATCAAATTATATATGGTGCCCTATTGGATACGATAATGATTATCTATGATTAGCAGAATTAAAAAAAAAGGAAAAAAAATAATTTTAGAATAATTCACAATAATAATATTATATATAATATTATAGTTATAGATCGTAATTTAAAATTATAATAGGAATATATATATATATTTTTTAGTAATCTGAAATTTCACATTGTCAAGGAAAGCTGCGCAGCCACAGAGATTGTCAAGGAAAGCTGCGCAGCCACAGCGTCAATTATGGAGAAATTTCAGCAAA